>RJWJ010015087.1:0-36785 GCA_004363605.1 Indri indri | reverse complement strand
GCAAACATCTCCCAGCCACTGGGGACTCTGGGTGGTTTGGCACAGGAGTCCTAACACTGTGACCCACGGGCCGAATCTGGCCCATTGCCTATTTTTTTGTAAATATAATTTTATCAGAACTCAGCTCATTCACGCACATAACATCTACAGTTATTTTCACACACAACAGTTAACTTGAGTTGTTTTGGCCTAGACTGTGTGGCCCACAAAGCTTAAAATATTTCCTCTCTGGCCCTTTATAGAAAAAGTTTGCCATCTCCTGATGTAGGGCATGGGCTCCGGATCCAGCTTCCTGGGTTTACAGTCCCTGCTCGGTCACTTACTTGCTGTGTAGTCATGGCCAAGTGACTTTAACTTCCCTGAGCCTTGCTTTTCTGACGTGTAAAATGTGGATAATACAGTTCCAACGTTGCAGGTGCGTGCGCAGAGTCCCTGAGTTAATCCACGTGAAACTCTTGAACAGGGCCCGGTATATGATAAATTCTCAGTGGCTGGGGGCCATTACTCCCCACCCGCTGGGCGAGCTGCCTGGCCCACCTCCCTGGCTGCGCTTTTATAAACTCATCACCTGTAGCTCCTTGTTCCATACCTTACTAGATTACAGATGTCCTCTGCCTGGCACGGGGCTGGCACACACCACGTGGTTAATATGTAATTGATGAATGAATGATGACTACCCCAAGGTCTCATTTTGAATGCGGTTTACAAGAAGACCAGTGTGTCTGTGAGGCAGCGGGGACTGGTCAGAGAGAGGCTGGAAGCAGAGAGACTCTGGATGCGTCTTCCTGGATAATGTTCCAGAAGCAACGTGATCTCTGCCCATTGTCCTCTCTCTCCCTCACTTTTATGTGATTTTTTTAATGAGCAGGTATAGCTTTTTATTTATTTTATTTTATTTTTTACCTAACACATGTTATATGAAAGTTTTCAAGCATTCAGTTAAAATAATTATACCATCTTATTTTTTAATGAACTTCAAAGTAAGCAGCAGAGACCAGTACGCTGCGCCCCTGACTGCATCTCATTAAGTAGAGGTCAGTTGTAGTTCATGGGTCTTTTATTCTTAGATGCAATTTTTATGTGGTAAAATTCACAGATCAAAATTGCACCATTCAATGGATTCTGAGAAAAGCATGCACCATGGAACCCAAATTCCCATCCTGACACAGAAGATTACCTCATTGTTCTAGAAAGTTCTCTCATGCCCTCCTGGCAGTCTCTCCCAGGGGCAGTCACTGCTCTAAGTTTCTCCATCACAGTTTAGCCTGTCCTAGAGCTTCACAGAAATGAAATCCTATAGTGTTCAGTCTTCTATGTGAGCATTCTTTTACTTGGCATCATTTTTAAGGATTCCTTCATAGTTTTCATTGCATCAATAGCTCATTGATTTCCATAACAGTATAAATATACCATAGTGTGTTTAATTATTCTCCTGTTGATGGATAGCTGGGCTGCTTCCATTTTGGGGCTATCAATGTGTAGTGCTTTTATAATTCAAAATCAAAATGAAAAGAGGCCTACAGTGGCTCTTCCGCTGCATTAGGGTAGCTGCTAATGAGCAGAGCTAGAGACTCTGCTAAAGACCTCATATCACTATCCCGTATCCTGATGTCCCCTCTCTGCAGTCGGGTGCTCGGAGCCCTCTCTAAACTGGAGCAATTTGCCTTTTCCACCATAGCACACTCCCGTCCCTCTTTTGAGACCGTCAGTCCAGCCAGGTAGGGTTCTCAACTCCTTCCCACTTTTACTCTGCTTTACTCCTGCCCCGAGTCCATTTGCCTCTTCCAAGTTCATTATTGCCCAGCAGGAACTGATCTTGTTCTGCCTATGCCCAGGGCACATTCTTACCACCCCAGCTAGTCCAAATGCTCTGAGGGCAGAGCCTGGGTCTTGAGTTTTTTCTCACTCCAGCGTCTACTTCCCCCCAACCCCCTGCTCCACACACTGTATGTTTAGATGAGCACCTGTTGGTGATGCATGTGCATTTGTCTGTGCACATGCATGTGCGTGTTGGGAGGCAGACTGGGTAGCAAAGGGCAAGAGTGGAGAGTCAGTGGGGAGACAGACCATGCTGAGGGTTGGATCGAAGCTGGTCCTTGCAAGTAATAAAGTAAAGGCACCATTTTTTTTTAAATTGAGGGTATCATTTGCATAGAGTAAAATTCACAGATCCTAAGCATACTCACTATCAGATGAGTTTTGACAAATGCACATACTTGTGCAACCCACACCTCAACAAATGTGTAAAACATTTCCATCATCGCAGTAACTTTCTGTGAGGGCAGCAGAACTACTTTACTGGGGCTTGCTAAGCCAGACAACAGCACCAAACCCTTCTCATATCTGGATGACCCTTGCAAAAGCCTTAGAGCTCCGACCCTGCGCAGTGTTAAGCTGAACAGTTTCCTCCCTCCCTGCCTCACAGATGCAAGGAACACTAAGTGCGAATGCAGAAAATCTTCATGGCAATGCCAATCTGAGAGCATGTGAGGCACATCTCGGATCGTTCAGTCCTGACATTTAACGCTGTTTTTATTGCTTGCCTTCAGAAGTATGCATTTTCATTCTCCAATTCCCTCTTGGCAGTTGCTGCAGAGGAAACAGAAGGTTGGCTACTTCCAAAGTCAACAGGAACTTGGCCCACAATGCATGTATATTTTTCAGTACAGACACACACACACACACACACAAGGACCCACTCATACCAAGTTTCATACATACACGCTGTTCATAAAACAGTTCCCTGAATCCTACCGCAGTTGGAGATCTAACACCCCCATCTTAAAAGATTCTGATTTTCCTCATACTAAATTTAAAATCTCTCTGTGGTTTGAGGTCAGCTCGACCCAACCACTGAATTCTTTCAGGAAAAATAAGAAGCCCCTGGATTTTTGCTAATTTATTTATAACTTGGAACACATGTTTCATGTCATTTTGCATTTTCTTATTTGGGTAGTTTTAACACTTGTTTGAGTGTAGTTTCCAAATGGATGTTCCTAGCCTTGGCTTTGCATTATATAATATCATTGGATGGGAATCTCTTTCCCTGAGCAATTAAATGAGGTAAGAAAACGAACAAGCCCGCAGAAAAGAAGCAATTTAATGACAGCTGGCACCCCTAAGTGCTTTCTCTTCCAAAGCCCTCCCACAAACACAATAGTGCATTTAGTTCCAGCAGCAACTCCATGAGATAAGTACAGTAGGTTTTGTTCTCCCCATTTGAAGATGAGACAACCGAGGCAAAGAGGAGTTAAAGCACATAGTCAAGGCCATGAAGCTAGTGACTCAAGTCTGCGCTTTTACTTGGACTTTGGACTCTTCACTGTACCCTGCCAGGCATGAGAGGAAAGCCAGGGTCCCTCTCTTCACCCGCTAGGAGCCCTGAGAAGTGCATCTGGGCTTTCCCTGCCTATCATTTTCCTAAGAGTTCTGAATGACTTGTAAGAACCATGGATGCCACTGTACAGATGCCATCGGTACCCCATAAGTGTCCCCCCCACCTTCCCGATATTACTATCTCTGTGGGTGCCGGCTGCCTCCCAACCGCCAGCATCTGCAGCTGTGCCCGAGGGCTTTTTCTTGAACCATGGAAGTGCCAAGTGGTCAACAACCCTAGAAGCTGCTCTCCCCAGTGACTCTGAGCAGTGGGTGTCCAAACACCCTGGCTACCTTCTCCTCAGATGGAGTCATTCTGAGACGGGGGCTGTGCACCATTTCCCAGAGCTCCCCTGTGGGATTCTGCTTTAGTTGCCACTGTAGTCACAGGCTTGCTAACACACCCACTGTTCATAAAACAGTTCTCTGAATCCCATTTCTCTTCCCTTCTCTCATACCAGAGTTTCTTGCTCCTTCTGAATAAACCCCCTGCCCTGAATCCTTGTCTCTGGATTGAATAGTTTCTGGGGGACCTAAACTATAATAAGTAGGGAGACTGAGTCAGCTTCCCAGGTAAGCCTTTACCTGGGATTAACTGTAAGGATACTTCCTTCCCCAATATCACCTAATTTTACAAATGTAGAATCTGAAATCCAATGGTCCAGATTTAAGGGGATTGGGTGGCGTTACTGCAGCTCCCAGAAACTCTGTTAGAACAATCTCAAGAAGACTCACTCATTAAGATGTCACCAAACTATCCCCAAGTTACCTATGCAAGTCCTGCAGGAATAGTTCATAGATGGGCCCTGGCAGTGGCATTCTGACATTCTGCTGATTTCTGTGGTATAAACACTCCCGCCATGGCTGATTTCAAACCACCAATGTGACGTCACTGGAGGTGGAGTTAGGAAGAGCTGCCCGTGATTGCTTCTCTCAAGCCTGTACCAGCTGCCTCTAGCACTCATGGTCCCTGGGGCCCAAGCCCAGTAGTTCTAGCAGACAGAGCAGTGTCCTGGTGTTGGGGACCTGATTTGGGAACGGTTGCTAGAAAAGGGTAGAAAGAACGATGTGGAAGACATCAAGAACTGATGGGCTCATTGATTCATTCCACAGAAGCTCTCTGCTGGGTACTGGGGAGCACAAGTTGAATAGATATTGTTCTTTCCCTCAGTTGGAAAGTGAATGGGGAGATACACACATCAGAGATTGTACCCCCATGTTATCTCAGAGGTACTAAGTTTGGCTAGGGGTAGGCTTCTTGGAGGAGGTGACAGTTGGCCCTAGAAGAAGGACCTTGGACAAGGTGTGATATACTCAGCTGCTCCATCCTCCTTGAAACATGGCTTCATGGCCCTACTTTCTTCTGATTCTCCCCCTGTCTGGCTGACCCTTCATCAGTCCTTTCAATGAATTCTTTTTCCTATCCAACATCAGGATATGGTCTGGGCTCTCTTCTATTCATCATCTACACTGACCATATTAATGCCATTGACTCCCAAGTTCACACCTGCAGCCAAGACCTTGCCTCTGAACTTCAGACCCATTTATTTTACTACCTACTTGACATCTCCGTCCAGACGACCCTCAAACATATCAACCTTGATCTGCCTTGAAATTTCATCTTAACTGTGTTCCCCATTCCCCATCTTTGTCACCACGATACACTTAGTTGCCCAAGCAGAGAGCCAGAAGTTACCTTGAGTTTTTCTCTTTCTCTCCTCCCCTCCATGCATCCGCCAGAAAGTCTTATAAATTCTTCCTTTAAAAAGAATCTCTTTTTGTCATCAGTGCCCTGACTTGTTTCCTATTTCTCGCTTGCCTTCTAATGCATTTCCAAATAGCATCAAATACAATCTTAGAATTTAAAGTGAATCATGCCATTACCCTACTAAAATCCTCAATGGCAGTTATAATAAAACCCAAACTTTTTGCAATAGCTGACAAAATCCTGGATGACCAGGCCACGTTTCTCCTGACTCACCCCATCATGAACAGCTACTTAGGGCCTAATGTTAAATCAATTTCCAGGTACTGCTCCTTCTTTTTCTGCAGTCTCTTGGTTAGCTTTCCATTGTTCTCCAGCTTTACAGCTACCACTGAGGCAGAGTGGATTGCTGGTCTCACATCCTCTTGTGTGCGGTAGGGTTCTATGTCCACACACTTTCCATAGCCTCACGGCAGGCAGACGTATTTTCCTGACTCCTGACTTTGGGATTGGCTGTGTGATATGCTTTGGCCAATAGGATATTAGCCGACCTGTCATGAACACAAGTTTGAAATATGTTTGCGTAGTTGGGCATGTTCTCTTGTACTTTTGCTTTTCATCACGAGAAGAATGTGTCTCAGCAAGCCACTGGTCCAAAGAGGATGAAAGGCACACAGGGCAGCAGCCGTGTCTGAAGCTTGCAGCCCAGCCCAGGTCAGCTACATACTCACCAGCCTGCAGAGGCACAAGTGAGAAATATACGCTAATGGATGTATGCTACTAAGTTTGGAGGCCTTTTGTTACTCAACACGATGGTAGCAACAGCTAACTGATACAACTACCCTAATCCAAGTCACCCTATTGTCTCTTTCCTGCAAATGCCTCATAGCTGGTCTTGCTGACAACAGTTTTGTTGGGCTCCAACCCTTTCTCCATGGAGCTGTCAGAATCCTGTTTCTAAATGCACGTGACCGCACCTCTTTCTCTCGCATATCCTTCATTCTTTCCATTACCATGCCCTTTACCATGTGGCCTCTCTGTCTCATTCCTGCCACTCAGCCCTTCGCTCTTGATGCCCAGCCCCTTCCAACCTCCCTTGAGCCACAGGAGCAGCCCTTTGGTCCTTCAGTGCAACAAGCTTTCCATATCTTGGTCTTGTACACATTGTTACTTCTGCTTGGAAAGAGCCTTCTCATCCCTCCCCACTTGCTAGTTCTGATAATCTCAGATTCTCAGAATAAGTGTCACTTCCTCAGCAGCATCCAGGTTCCCCAACCCCTGGCACACACTACCACAACCCCTGCACACACAGCCCTTAGGAGAGCAGGTGTCACGCTTTGGGATTGCTGTGTAGCTGTCTCCTTCCAGTAGGTACAGGAGCACGGGACTGTGCCTGTTTTGCTTACTGCAGCATCTCCAGTGGTCACCAGCTTAGCACACAGTAGGCATTCAATTAATGCTTGGTCAAAGAAAGAATAAACTGGGCAGAAGGTGTGGGGTGAGGATATTTCTGGTCAGCTCTTTTTTTAATCTCTGTGGACTCTGGAGTCAGGTGGACTCTTGCTCGGAAAGGGAGAGACACAGACGAGCTTCCTCCCTCTGTTGCATCTCAGATTTATTTTACATTTCTAAGCTCTAGCTCAGAAATATGAGTTTTGCCCTGGCTTCCTGGAGTCTGCCTTGTGTCTTTTTTTATTTCTGTTAAAGCTTGTGGAACAGACATTCATCACCATAATGGGACAAGATGTACTCATTTTCCAAACTTTGACTTTTGGAAATATTTCTTATTTTGGGCACTTAGGTAGCTAGCTGGCTTCCGAGCTCACCACAAAGTGCTAAGAAATGTCAAAATCTGTAAAACTGCATTCATTCCTCCCTGTCAAATGCTTGAACCTAATGCCATGCACACAACAGCTGTCTGGATGGCAATTATCTGATAATTATGACTTGGAAATCCCATCTAGATGAGATGGAAAAATTGCTTTGGAACTGTTGGCAGGTCTCTTGTGAGGTTGGAAGAGGCCATTAAAATCACACAAGCTGCTCAGTTCTGATGTCAGAGACACAGAAAGATGTCACAGGGTTACCACTATGCTAAATGGAAGGAGGACCCTGAGTGTCCTCTCAGAAATGAAGCCTCTCCTGGCGGAGACAAGGGAAGATCAAAGTGCTCCCAGCAGATAAGGCCTCCGTTTCCTTTTCCATGAACCTGGAACTATTTTTCCAAATAATGTCTGCATCTTAGCATGAAGCTACAGGATGATACCCCCCAGTGTGGCTGGGCATGAGAGATTGGCCACCTGATGTTATCTGAAGCAAGACAGGGAGGGCCCAGGAACCAAACGAGGGGGTAATCCTTGTGCAAGGATCTGGAACTGCTCCCCCAGCCCTCTGACAGAAACTCGCTGCAGAAATGCCACTCACCATGGCCCTGGGCAGTGAGGATGGAAGCCCCCACAATGTCTGTGGGATGTTGAGAATAGGAAACCAGGGGTCGGGAGTTCTCTCCCCTTCTAGTTCCTTCTCTCTTCATATAAAGTTGAAGAGGCCACCTGAGCCTTAATAAGCAGACCTTGTCCTATCTTTTAGCAGAGATTCAAACTCAGGAATGGATCCAATCCCAAATTCTGCCATGCCCAGTAGCAACCCAGAGCCATGCAAGGGGGGCCACTGTGGCATCATTTCCTTTTGGCAACAGTCGTCAGTGCTTTGAGGAGAGAAAAAAAATCTCATTATCTCCTCTCTGTCTCTTTCTGGCTGTGTGATTTAGCCTCTGGGTCTTGGTTTCCTGATCTGCAGAATGGGGGTTAGAACTACACTGCACTTAGCATGAAACTGGAGCCCCCTGCCACCCAGGCAGCTGGGTATGACCCCTACCAACCCCACCCTGACCACCTTGCCGTGTGGCCTGCCTTCTACTCTGGGACACAGCCTGCCTTGGTGCCTTTGCACTTACAGTCCCTTCTTAGAATTCTCCCCCACCCTCCACCACACACCCAACTCTTCCCACAGCTGGCTGTTTCTTGTCATTCATGACTCAGCACGAGTGACACCCGGACCCCACTCTCTAGAACATCTCCCTGTCTCACCATCTTCATAAGGTCTTTGTTCTCTGAAATTAGTACACGTGTTCACATATGTACTGTCTCTCCCCACCCAACGTAGTCTCTAAGAGGGAGAGTCTAGTCTACCCTGTTCACTTCCATAAACCCAGTGCCTCACCAAGTTCCTGGCACATAGTAGGTGCATGATAAGCACTGGTTGGAGGAATATCCTTTCCTTATTTAGTAGTTGTAAGGCTTAGATGAGACCATGTGTACACAGTGTTCCCACAGCACCTGGAGCACAGTGGGTGCTCAATGACTGTCGGCTCTTGTTATTGCTGTTTTGTTTGCCTCCTGCTCTCTTCTCGGGTCACCTCCTCTTTCATTCTGCTTGGCTCACATGCCTTCCTCCCCAGGTGAGGTGATGCTGAAAAGGAAGTTAGGATCTACCCATCCATCCAACAAATATTTGCTGAGCACACTCCAAGTGCCAGGCACTGTGCTCGGCACAGAAGAAACAATGAATGCCTAAGACTGGCACATTTCCTGCCCACGGAGAGCTCACCTCTCTAGGGGGAGACTCAGGTGACCAAACAAAAGTGAGCACTTTGATTGGAGCTGCTGAAAAACACCACAGTGACACCGGACCCAGGCTTGGGACATCACAGTTTGGCATCTAAGCTGACACCTGAAGGATGAGCTCTGTGAGTCTGGTTCCTGGGGGCCATTTTCTGGAACTCCTGGCTTCCTGGCAAACCAAAAAGCTCAGTTGGGTCAAATACTGTGTTACTATTTTGGTCTAACACTACCGGTCAAAGAGGCATAGTCCGTACAAGCAAAAGTTTCTGGAAAATTAAAGTTTACCTTGCTACGGTCTAGCTCCTTCACCATTTTGATGAAAATACTTGATTCTGAAATATATCATAAACTTGATGCTCATCCTGGAGGTGATGAGATATAACTTAACTTTTTCTTGATGACTCAGGATCACCACCAGGAATATAAATTATTTAATTGGACTGAAACATGGCAAAGCTTTCAGGAGCTATTGATGGACAAAGGGATTGCTTACTGCTACAGTTGAGGAGATAAAATTTATTCTCTATTTAGACAAGTAAAACATCCCACTATGCGCAAGACGGCAACTGGAGCAGTTTGGGTGGCAGACATGAAGCAGACGAGGCCTTCACCTCAGACTCTAGCAGCAGAGAGATGACACAGTAAATAACATCAAACAAGGTTGGAAGGCAGATGGGCCAGCAGGGATGTGGACAAGAGATTATACGCAGCGTGAGGCTGTCTTTGGTAAGCACTTAGAAGGATTGGAGGATTTACGCATGTGGGCAGCCCTTGGGGTTCTTCTGTTCATGGGAATTCTTCCCTCACTGAATGTCCTCTTGAGCAAGAAGAGCAGCTTTCTGAGTAAAATAAGTAAAACGCAACATTCTGAAGCATGCCACTAGGATGTGGCCCTGGCTTTATGAACCCCACTTCCTTGATTCAGCTCACCTGGCTGACCTGCCCCTGTTTCTTGCCTTTTTACATTTTAGTCCTGACTCAGGATGAAAACTTTTCCAAATAGCGGGGGTTGGCACTACTTATGAAATTCAGGGTTCTAGAACACACCGCTTTAACCAAAATACAATCATGGCTTCCTAATGGTTCTTAAGTTGCAAATATTACTGAAAAATAAGGTAACCAGAAATTTTTCCTGTGAATTTTTAAAGTTCAAAGTGAAATCTCCTTTCCAACAAATGGTGGTGAAACAACTGGCTATCCACATGCCAAAGAATGAAGTTGGATCCCTACTTCACATCCATATATAAAATGGAATCTCCTCAATTTTTATGGTGTTTATAAACTGTTTATTGATTATATTACTGAATTTCTGCTTTCAAAAGAAAGGTCTGCCTTGGATGCTTGTACCCCTGAAATAAAATGAAGATCTCTTTTGCACTGGTTACAAAAACAGCAGCATTTGGGTGAAAATGCCACATGACACACCTTTCTCTAGACCCTTCACAACCAAAAGTTTTTTCCCAAGAGGGCCTTGTGTGTGCCGCAGCTGTTGATGATAAACCAGAGTAGTTTTTTCTTCTGCATTTCCCCCTCTATTTCAAGGATAAAGGAGATCGTCAATTACAGGACTTAATGTGGCTCTTGTACAATTCCAGAAGAATGACCAGAGTAACCTATTTATGTCATCTTTACACCAAAAACATGAATTTGGGCCAAATATCATAAAGAGCCTGAATGGTTGTTCTCATGATGTCACCCTGTCAGTAGCCATTCGGGGACCTGAAAAGGGTGTGTTTTCATAGCTGTGGGAATTACTGACAGGAGAACAATGTTTAATTTTCTGTTCTCTCAAGAGTGTTGGTAGAATGTCAGAAGGAGAGGAAGGGAGGATAGACCATGGGGGGATTATTTACCACATGTGTAATCAAGTTGGAATTTCAAGTCTGATAGTCATGTTCAGTCAGGAGGATCTCAAAGTTGGTAAGAGGAGCTAGTTTACTTCTGGAGTGAGTTCTAGTTTTGTTTATGACAGTCTTTGACTTCACCTTCTATTATTGCACCCTGTAATTCCAGTAAAATAAAAGGTGGCAACATGGTAAAAATTTATTATTCAGGGATAGATTTTTTGGGTCATTTGGAGCCCGGTTTTTTTCCCTTCTTTCTGATGCCTGCTTTTCAGCCACTGTCTTCTAGTCTTCAACAAAGGAGACAAAAAGCAGTTGAAATTCAGATAGGTCTGATTTTTACTTCTTCATAATTTTGATAAGAGGTAAGTGGGGAAGTGAAACAGAGGAATAAACCAGGTGGACTGTCAATGAACTCATCAGATCCATAGCCCTAGTGCTCCATGCTGGGTTAACAAACATCTTCATTGGTTTCCTTGCCAAGTATGATTAAATAGTGACAGAGAGTCATTAATTGCTTGCTAAGGAAGTTATGTTGCATTAACTGTAGGGCTTTTGTCCAGGGCATGATGTGCAGGTTTGAGCCCAGAGCTGAACTGCTTGATAACATGAGAAGACTGAAAGAAGGAACCAGTAATCTCCTGGCTCCACCTTTTGCTCATGCAATATTCTGTTTCTTCTCAAAAATAAATGTTGCTCTGGTCCTGTGTTGTCTTAGTGGGGCTATACAAAATCAATACACACAAATCTGTGGCATTCATATATGCCAATAACAGCCAAGCTGAAATTCAAATCAAAAACGCAATACCTTTTACAATGGCCTCAAAGAAAATTAAATATCTGGGAATACATTTAATGAAAGATGTGAGAGACTTATACAGGGAGAACTATGAAACGCTAAAAAAAGAAATTGTAGAAGATGTACACAGATGGAAAAACTTACCTTGCTCATGGATTGGTAGAATCAATATTGTTAAAATGTCTACACTACCTAAAGTGATCTACAGAATTAATGCAATCCCTATCAAATTCCCGTCATCATTTTTTACAGATCTGAAAAAAATAATTCTATGCTTTGTGTGGAACCAGAAAAGACCTCATATAGTCAAAGCAATCTTAAATAAAAAGAACAAACTGGGAGGTATCAGTCTACGAGACTTCAAGCTGTACTACCAGGCTATAGTAGCTAAAACAGCATGGTACTGGCACAAGAACAGAGACATTGACCTCTGGAACAGGACTGAGAATCCAGAGATGAAACCATCCACATATGGTAGTCTAATCTTTGACAAAGCTGACAAAAATATACACTGGGGAAAAGAATCTCTTTTCAATAAATGGTGCTGGGAAAACTGGATAGCTACATACAGGAGAATGAAACTGGATCCCCACCTCTCACCTCTCACAAAAATCAATTCAAGATGGGTAAGTGACTTAAACCTAAGGCACGAAACCTTAAGAATTCTAAAAGAAGATATTGGGAAGACCCTTTCAGACATCAGCCTAGGCAAGGAATTCTTGAAGAAGAACCCCAAAGCAATCACCGCAGCAACAAAAATAAATAAATGGGATCTGATCAAATTAAAAAGCTTCTGCACTGCCAAAGAAACTATCATTAGAGTGAATAGACGGCCCACAGAATGGGAGAAAATATTTGCTCTCTACACATCTGATAAAGGGCTGATAACCAGAATCTATCTAGAACTCAAAAAAATCAACAAGAAAAAATCAAACAACTCCATTGACAAATGGGCCAAGGAAATGAACAGAACTTTTCAAAAGAAGACAGAATAATGGCCAGCAAACATATAAAAAATGCTCAACATCTCTAATCATCAGAGAAATGCAAATCAAAACCACAATGAGATATTACCTAACCCCAGTGAGATTGGCCTCTATCAAAAAATCCCAAAATGACAAATGCTGGTGAAGATGTGGAGAGACAGGAACACTCTTACACTGCTGGTTGCACTGCAAATTAGTGCAACCTCTGTGGAAAAGAATTTGAAGATACCTCAAAGAGCTAAAATTAGAAATACCATTCGATCTAGCAATAGCACTATTAGGCATCTACTCAAAAGAGCAAAAAACATTCTATGATAAAGACATCTGCACCCGAATGTTTATGGCAGCACAATTCACTATGCAAGGATGTGGAAACAACCCAAGTGCCCGTCAATTCATGAGTGGATTATTAAAATTTGGTATATGTATACAACGCAATATTACTCAATCATAAGAAACGACAATGATCTAGAACCTCTTATACTTTCCTGGATTAAACTTAGACCCATTATCCAAAGTGAGGCACCACAAGATTGGAAGAATGGGTTCCACTTGTACTCGCCATCAAATTGGTACTAACTGATCAACACTAGGGTGCTCACATGGCAGTAATACTCTCCAGGGATTAGGGGGATGGGGGGTAAACCCGCAACTAAAGGACAGGGGGAGCATTGTTGGGGGGAAGGGCATGCCTTTAACCCTCGCTTGGGTGAGGCAAAGACATAAAGTGTAACCAAAATGTGTGTACCCTCATAATACCCTGAAATAAAAAAATAAATGAATAAAATACAATAAATGTTGCTGGGAGATAGATACACTTGAAGCTCTTACTTGGGTGGGGCAAGGCAATATATGTAACCTAAACATTTGTACTCCTGTAATATGCCGAAATAAAAAAATTTTAAAAAAATGTTGAACCAATGGTTTTTCAAGTAAAAATATGTTTTTTGAGGCACCAAATTATGAGGCTACTCATGCCTTCATGTGTCAGCCTAGACCTGAAGTGTCCCTCTAACTCATGAAATGTAACTATTGGTAAAGTAGTTACCTATTGGCTAATGCAAACACAATGGAAGATCTAATCATGGATTCCCTTACATTCAACACATTTCTCATGGTTTGAGCATGTACTTGCCCCATGCTATGTATCACAAGGAAGATGAAGCTTGCTGTGGTCAGGATATGAGGGTGTCATGAAGCTGCCCCGAAAACCCAAGAATGAATTTGAACAAATTAAAATGTAAGAAATACTGTCATTTTCAAAAACAATATTCTATATAACAATTCCAACTCTGAGAAAAATCATCTAAAGAAATAACTTGAAATGTAGACCTAGATTTATGTACAACTTTAAAACCTATATGCTAACGTACAGAGACGCCTGTAGCATCCTTCTTTAGAACAGTGAAAATCTTGAAGTGACATAAGTGTCCAAGAGCTGCAACAAGATTAAATAAATTCTGGAATATTCCTCTACTGTAACATTAGGCCACCTTGAAGAGGATGTTTCTAATGAGATTTTAATAGGAAAACATGTTTGATATAATAAATACAGAAAGCAATGTACAAAATTGTCTACAGAGAGTGATCTCAGCTACATAAAACAAGCTAGGAAAATAAAAACATGCTGAAACATTAACAATAGTTATCTACAGATTAGACTACGGATGACTTTTATTTCATTCTCTAGAGCTGCGGTGTCCTCAGGCAGCCATAAGCCACATGTGGCTATATAAATTTATATTAATTAAAATTTAAAAACATTTAAAAATTCACTTCTTCACTTGCCCCAGACAGTGATCAAGTGCTTACGATTCACATGTGGCTGGTGGCTGTATATTAGACAGTACAGCTATAGAACATTTATTTCCATCAGTACAGAAAGCTCTATTGGGAAGGCACTGCTCCAGTTTTCTGTAATTTTCTATAAGCTACGTGAGTTATTTTTATGATCAGAAAAAAATTAAAAAGTAAAGGTTCAGATCAGCCAATTGGAGCAAAAGCCCGAGAGATGGTTTTAGCATTGGCAAAACAGAATCTAAGTGGCTTATACTTTAAGGAAGCAACAAGACAGCTTTAATGAGAGAGTTTAAACACAATCACTAATTTGCTCTCAGCTTGAGTACAGAAAAGATGTGTTAACTGAAGGGAAGCAGTCCACATGTGGCCCAGAAAACGGAGCTCTAAGAGCCAGGATTGGTCAATGTGCCCAGCATGATTAGTAGGTCGCTCGACTTGGTGCCCTGGTTGGGTGGCAGAGAGATAGTCCTACAGTACAGGTGGATGTATCGGACAATGGCAACTCGATAGCACCAGTAGAACGTTATCCAGCAAATCTCTCCTGTTGGATTCTACTCTCACCCAGATAAGCCAGACTGTAGGGACAGCTCGTGTTCACTGCAGCCTGCTTCTCTCCCTGGGCACACAGCTAAACTAATGACTCGGATACTTCTTGCATCTAAGTGGGTATATGTAACTTATCTGGACAGTGGGATGGGGACAGATGCCACTTCCAGCCCTCATCAAAAAAATGATCTACACAATACTCCATGCCCTTGCTTTCTCTGCTTGCTTTGTGGCTAGAGGAGAAGGACCCCAAGACGGCAGAACCACATGATGGAATACATCCCAATCCCTGAGTTTCTGCTTGGAAGAATCCATGGGAGCTGCTAGAATGGGAACATCACAGGGAATTTGGGAAAACCAAACAAACAATAAAAAAAACAAACCTTGTTGGGCTACACCAGTGAGAACTGGAGTTGTTTGTAATATAGTAGCTAGCGATACTTATTATGACAAATACAATAATAATTTGCCATTCTGTGTGAAAGGTGTAAACGCAGCAGGTCTGGTTATTTAATCCCTGCGTGCCTCCCAGGGGAGACTGGAACCATGGCCAACCCTGGGCCAAGCTCTGAGAATGTGGCCTTTGGAATGTTACTGATTGATGATGCTGTTTTTTATACCAGGGGCAATAGGACATGCTGTACCAGCTTGTCAGGATTGTTTAGCAAACTTTACGACGTATATCTGGTATCTGCGCTGGGGCTCTGAGATTCAGTTATCACAGTTGTTCCTGTAGCAGGGCTGTGCCTACCTGACCAGCCCTCCCTAAAAGCCTCAGACTTCAGTGGACCTCCCTGGACAGAGATGTCTCCCACATGTCCTCATACTTCAATGCTAGAGAGAGCACATCCTGTGTGACCTGGCAGGGAAGGAACTGGAAGCCTGCGCCCGACCTCTCCAGCTTCTCCTGATGCTTTTCACTCTCCCACTGCTTTTACTCCATATCCTCTGCTGTAATAAACCTCAGCCATGAATACAATCTGCTGCTGAGTCCTGCGAGTACTCCTGATGAATCACTGAATTTGAGGACGGTGATAGGACCTTCAAAGTAACTCCCATGTAAGATTTTTCTTCAAAAACATACAGAACAAATCATCCAAAATAAGTATGCTTTCTGCCTGGCCCTTAAATATCTTACCATTTGTCACTAAAATCTATTGACCCCGCAGCCTAGACATCAAACTCTTGTGAATTTGGCTGATGTGAGTCAATTGATAAGAGCCCGACTGACAAAAGTCTCACTCTTGGGCCTGCAGAACTCAGGAAGGTATTTGGAATCCTGTGACAACCTGTGGATGGCACTCTTTCTGTGGCCAACCTGGAGGACATCTCTTCAGTGTCTCTCTTACCTGCATCACTTAACCTATAATAAGATGAATCGAGTACAAATACACTAGAGCAGGGGCTGGCAAATGATGGCCAATGGGCCAAATCTGGCCCACCAACTGTTTCCACACTGTCCATGAGTGAAGAATGCTTTTTACATTTTTAAATGGTTGAAAAAAATCAAAAAAAATATAACAGGTCATGACATGCAAAAATTATATGAATTTCAAATTTCAGTGTCTATAAATAAGGTTGTATTGGAACAGCCACACCCATTTGGTTATTTATCATCTGTGGCTGCTTTCCTGCTACAATGGCAGAGTTCAATAGCTGTGATGGAAATGCTCTGGCCCACAAAGCCTAAATATTCACCATCTGGCACTTGACAGAAAAAGTTTGCTGATCCCTCCTCTGGAGTTCTGAATGTCCCCACAAGCCTGACTTAGGGAGGACTTGGACAAGGAGAATTTGTTTCCCGTCAACATTACTATTTCTACACTTCCCTCCTTTGCCCTGAGACAAAGACCCAGTGGCTAAGGCCATTAAAAACAGAGTCTGTGTAGCTCTGGATTTAAGCAGTCGTGGAGAAAACCACTTACGTAAGATCCGTAATCCACAGCCAGGGTCTGTAGAGCCCAGGGGAGACCCAGGCCAATCAGGATGTCGAACACGTTGCTCCCAATGGAGTTGGATACAGCCATGTCCCCCATCCCTGCAGGGATAAGAGGTCACTCAAGTGAGAGAGGTGATCCCAGGAGAGGGCAGGGCAGGGCCTCACACGGGAGTCTCCCAAGCTTTTGGTCTGACAGCCAGAGAGTAGCTTTGCTAGCCCACAAATTTGGTTCTCTCACAGGCCATTACTGATGTAAAGAATGACAGTAATTGTAAAATATAGAAATGCACATTCTATGGAATTGCTGACCTTTCCTTCACATATGATCACCGATTAAATGTAAGTGATCTGAAAAACCAAGCATGGTTCCAAAGAGTCTGGAGGTTTTGCAACATCCTTGTAGGAAGGAATAAACAGCATTCTATAAGCTCATGAGCTTGCCAGCCCATGCACTCACTGTCACCTTCCAGATGCTCTGCATGGTATTCAATTCTTCTGAATAATCGAGAAACATTATAAAGATAAGGTAATCAGTGGAATTTCCTGAGGACTTGTGGAGGACGCTTTGCTAAGTTTTGTGGCTACACAAGTTTGTTTGAAACAAAATGCCCTTGGGCATAGATCCTTGGGTGCTGGGGCAGGGCACGGCCACCTGGGCATCCATGTGGAAAGGTGACCTGTGAGCTTGGTATTGGGGGAGGGAAGGATCTGTCACATGCTGAAAACGAACCTCTGGCAACTGCCACTTTGAGGGTGCTGCAGCTGGGTAAACCTTAGGTGTGGGGTCTGTCCTTTCTAAGCCTCAGTTTCCTTAACCACGAAATGGGGGGGGGCACTGCTTCACAGACGTGTTATTTAAGTCACATAAGATAATGCAAATAAAGTGCTTTACTGAGCAAAGGTTAGCTATCGGTATATTTATTACTTCTTTTAATAATAGAAGGACAGTAATACAACCTCCAGAAGGGGCTGTGGGTGCTACCCAGGAAACGTGTCTGCCTTCCTCAAGGGTGGGACCTTCTGGCTGGTTTCTCTGTTCTTCTGATCCCAGGAAGCCCTTCGACCTTGGCATTGAGGTCACCCACCCCTCCTTTCAAGCCCTGTTAATTGCCAAGCAGATCCCCAGGGAGGGAGGCTTTCCTTCTCTCTTCCTCCCTCCCTCCCTCCCTCCCTCCCTTCCTTCCTTCTTTCCTTCCTTCCTTCCTTCTCCAGCCCTATCGCCACTGCATGTCCCACCTTGTCTGGCCACTATGAGGCTGGCCATGCAGTCGGGCACACTGGTTCCGGCGGCCAGGAATGTGATGCCCATGATGACGTCAGGAATCCCCAGAGTGTAACCAATGATCGTGACCTGGAAGAAGCAGGGAGAGGCGGTGAGCTGAGAGCTGCCATTTGCCCATGGTTCCTCTGATGGAGACTCAGAAAAGGCTACAGTCTGGGCCATCTCCCTCAGGTTGGGGGTGGGGGCATGAGGTGGGGAGCAAATGTCTGCTCTCTCTGTCAACACAGAGGGCGATGACGTCGTGAGGATACAGACTGGGGCAGCAGGTCCGGGACGGTGCCGTCGCAGAGCCCACGCTTGGCTTGCCAAGAAAACACTGGCCTTTTCACTTGTTCTTTTCAGGTGAGTTTGAGAGAAGGGAAAAGGAGTTTCTGGCAAAAGACAATACTGGGACAGAGTCTTTGAACTCCAAATGGTCCTGGGAAACCCAGAGCAGATGGCTGCTCTGCTGTGCTTGGAATCTGAGCATCCACATGGGGAGACGCACAGTGGGAATTTACACGAACTGGGAAGGGCTGGATTTTACACCCCCCAGTCTTGTGGGAAATGGCATAACCAGGTTTTCCTTTCCTCTGTTCCTTGAAGCTTGGTAACAATGTGATCGTCCTTATTATCAACACCGTCGCCTTCACCGTAATAACTTATGTTTATTTAGTCGTCAGGCTCTGGGCTAAGGGGTGTTCAGGGGTTTTACCCTATTTAACTCACGACAACTCTTGGAGGAAGTGCTGTGCTATTTCCACCCTTCAGATGAGGAAACTGGGGCCCAGGGAAGCACATGCCTATGTCCCACGCTGCTGGTGAGCTAGCAAGTGGCAGCGGGGTGGGGCCCAGAAGGCAGACAGGCGCACTGGCGAGGCAGCAGCTCCTCTTGCACAGGAGGGGTTTTGCCAGAGACGGCGACAGACGATGCCTGAGGCCTTGCTCCCATTTATGTAAATGAGCCCCTTCTCGCCCCCTGGTTTCCTGATAGGGAAACTGAGATGACAGCGCTAGTGAGACAGATGACCAGGGAGTGGGTGGCAAAAGAGGAAAAAGCGACAAATGCCCTGTGTGTGGGCCTAAGAGAAGATAACTTGTGAGAGCTGAGACTATTCGGTCATTGTAGCATGACACTTGATCTCCTTCCTTCTGTAAAATTACAAGAAATGCAAACCACATGTTGTAAGGAGCGCATTCTTCTCGCGGTTGCTCCTGGGCCAGCCGCTGAAAGAGACGCCTACACAGGAAACCCCGACTTCGCTCCAAAGGCCACGCTCGCACCTTCCCTGTCCAAAGGCTGGGGCTGTGAGTTAAATCCCCTAAGAGGCCTGGCCTGCCCCCCTTTCAAACCAGAGGATGCACCTCATTTCCGTTCAGAGCTGAGTTTAACCTGGGGTGGCCTCAGGGCTTTCTGACTTCCAGCCTCCAGGGAGGAAAGTGAGATGCAGAAACACGCAACATTTCTATCCCGTTGCTCTGGAACAAATGCGGTGACGGCATTCTGGCCAAGCCTGTGTTTCCTTTCTAACCCTCAGCTCAGCCCCTGCAGGAGCCTGGTTTGGCTCAGCCAGGCTTGGCCTGCAGAGGGCTCCTTGTTGTTGTCATGTGTGTGGTTGTGGTTTTTTGGGAACTCAGGGGGTTGGGACCAGGTCTCTTGCTTCTCTTTGTTTTCTCCCTTACTCCTGGTCATTTCTCAGGACTTGTTAGAGCCTCCACCAGAGGGGAAGGAGGTAAACAGAAGGACAGCGAACCTCAGATTAGTCAGGTCAGTGAGTTTGCTAAAATCACCAGGCACCCTGAGGTCAGTGACAGCAACGCTATGCCCCAAACCTGGATTAGAGGTGGCACACAGAGCACATGTCAAATAAAAAAGTAAATGAACACTGGATGAGGGACAAACCCCTGGTTAAAAGACTTGAGTTTTAAAAAATATATATTTGTCTATGGTATCAAGGCAACGGACGATTATGAGTTAATTGTGTCAGGTTTACAAACTTGTTATTACCTACAAAAAGTCTTTTTCAGAACCTTTTTTTTTTTTTTTTAGCCCTTGCATTTAATTCTCTAGAATGTATATTGCATTTCTTTCCAACAGTCAAGGTAAAACTAATTTGGATTTGCATAATTTTGTCATGCCTTTTAATTTCTGCCCAATTCTAATTCTAATCATTCAGGCTTGCTCCCCAGTTAGAAAGCATACCACCAATGGGCAATACATTCTGGATGGCCAGGTTTCCTAAAGTGGCTTTGGGGCACAGGCTCTTTGGAGCCAATGCCAATCACTGAATGATTAGTTTGACCTCAGAAGGGACCCCTGAGCGGTCACCTAATCCAATGACCTCATCGTCTGGTTGAAGAAACTAAGACTCAGATAGGCATTTATCATCACGCCTCCATTCTTCATGCTCTTCCTCCCTGTCCTTTGCCCTGTGACTCTGCTGTCCTTCCCACTAGAGTGGGTGGAGTATATTCCCCCAGTCCACTGATGTTGAGCTTGGCCAATAAAACATGCGGGAAGTTATAGTAAGTCAGTTTCATGAGAATATTCTAGGAGGCACCTGTTTCCACATGCTTTCTTGCTTTCCTGTGATATACCATGAGAAGAGCACCCCCAGGTAGCCACTGGTCCAAAGGAGATGAGCAAACGCTTGGAGTAGACATGGGCCTAACTTGCTGTCTGAATCAAACATGACCATCCCGTAACTTGAGACAGAGCTGTACAGCCAGTTCCAGCTAAGATTAATCAAATCACAGTCAATCTGAAGACATGTGAGCAGGAGAATAAAGGCTCTGATTCTAAACTAGTGAGTTTAGGGGTAGTTTGTTACACAGCTTATTACAGCAATCGCTGACTGATACAGTCACTGGGCTACAGCCCCAACTCTTACTCCCCTGCATTTGAGTGCACTTTTCTCTCTAAAGAGATCTGGCCACACCAGGGGTCTCCACACACTCACCATCCACACCATCACGTAGGAGAAGGCTGCGATCCATAACGTGGACGAAGCGAACGTGACCATGAACCATTTCTCCCAGCGTGGCTTGTTGCAGTTGGGTACAGTGAAGTATAAGACGAAACTCAGGGGCCAGGTGAATGCCCATTTCACTGTTTCCAGTTTGCCAGCTGGAAAAATGGAAAAAAAAAAAATCAGTTAGCCTTATTTCCTTGGTCTCTGCTATCCCCTGAATTGCTTTCCCCAGACCTAAATCTTATGGTCATGCTCTTCCAAAACACTCAAATGACTTTCCACCACCAACAAAACCTGATAAACAAAACCAAATGGAATAAAAAACATTATCCACTGCCCACCTGCTAGTTAGGTCTCTAAACGACAAGATGAGTCACTTCTGAGTAATACTGGGCTGGGGGGATGGTTTGGCAAACGGGCCAGGTGGGAAAAGACGAGGAGGATACTCAGGACACAAAAGGGGTAGAGTGTGTGTATGTGTGTGGGGGGTTGAAGTGGAGCGTGGGGAGCCAGGAAAACCACCAGTCTTCGCGTTCTCCACGTGGTGTGGTAACTCCTTTTTTCCCAGATAATAAAGCGGCAGTGGACACAGCGCCATCTAGTGGATTGCCTCCGCATCGACTGTCAGCACGCAGAAATCTTGGAGGACTTGAAGGCTTTCAAGGTCGACAAAACATTACTTGAGTGTTTGTATCCCAAGCTGATAAGGATTTGCAAATGAATAATTGCTTTCTGGCTCACTACCTGCTACCACGGACAAGATGATGGATCTGTCAGTGATGACTTACTTCTATTTTCTCTGTGCTGAGTATTGTGTGTATCAGAGACACCCAGAAATGCTTATTTTGGTGCTAGAATGCTTAGTTTGCTTATTTTGCCATGAGTTCCTTGTAGCCTCACATTGACAGACATATTAGTCCTTGGCCTTTATCACCACCCTGTTTAACTGCTAACTCACTTCTGGAAAGAAATATGCATCCGCCTATGCACTCCTCACTTCAGTAGAGAGAAAGACCACCTCCATCTTCCAGAAGGTCACCTCTGCCTCTTTCTTGTCAACTCTTCACCTTCTACCACTGCAGATTAGTTTTTTCCTGTTCCCCAACTTCAAATAAATGAAATCGTACAGTATGTCTATGTATCTACTTTCTTTTATTCAACATAGAAGAATAAGATTTTTTGAGGCCAGGCGCGGTGGCTCACGCCTGTAATCCTAGCACTCTGGGAGGCCGAGGCGGGCGGATCATTTGAGCTCAGGAGTTCGAGACCAGCCTGAGCAAGAGCGAGACCCTGTCTCTACTAAAAATAGAAAGAAATTAATCAGACAACTAAAAATATACAGAAAAAATTAGCTGGGCATGGCGGCACATGCCTGTAGTGCCAGCTACTTGGGAGGCTGAGGCAGTAGGATTGCTTGAGCCCAGGAGTTTGAGGTTGCTATGAGCTAGGCTGACGCCACAGCACTCTAGCCCGGGCAAAAGAGTGAGACTCTGTCTCAAAAAAAAAAAAAAAAAAAAAGATTTTTTGAGATTCATTCATGTGTCAGCACTTCATTCCTTTTCATTGCTGTGTAGTATTCCACCCCATGAATATACTACAATTTGTTTGTCAGGACTACTGTGGTTGGGCATTTGGTTGTTGCCAGTTTTAGGGTATTGCAGCTAAAGTGACTATGAACATTGTTTTACAACACTTTTTGTGGGCATGTTTCATTTCTCTTGAGTGAGGATAGGAGGAGAATTGCTGAGTCATAGAGTGGGAGTTTATTTAACTTTGTAAGAAACTGCCAAACAATTTCCAAAATGATTGTACTACTTTAGATTGCCACTGGAGTTAAGGGGGTATTTTTTATCATAACATTTTGAACAGGAATTAATTCAATGTTTAACAAAATTTATTTCATAATTTTATATAAGTATCCAGTATGTATTTCATATATCTCTTACCAGTCTCCAAACAGTTTCTTAAAATGGCACAGAAAAGTTACCTAACATCATTTCTGGCACTCTCTGGCCTCTCTCAGATGACCAAGGCACAATGTCTACAGGGGAAAGTGAGACTCTCTCATCAGGCAGTGTTGGCTTCTGGCCCCTGCTCTGAGACTTCTGAATTGAGTGACTCAGTTATTTAGATTCTTTAAGCCTCAGTTTCTTCATCTGTAAACTGTAGACACAGTAACACTGAGCTCACAGATTTTCTGGGAGAATTAAATGAGATGATATTGCAACAGGCCTTCCACGTGGCTGATGTCTTTACAGGGAGAGAGACTTGGTTACACATCCTATCAAAGATCACAAAGAAACACATGAATAGGAAGAGAAATGACTTTAATTTGGCTCTTTGAAAATAAAATATTCATCATAAAATAAAAAAAGAAGAAAAATGAAGTCAGAACGTATGACTACAAGAGCTTGGAAAACAGTATTGATTAGATAAGAGCTGCAAGCAGCGCATATTAGTGCCAATGAATTCTGAGCTTTTTTCAACTGCTTTCAAAAATTCTGACTTGACATTGCGAGGGCATTATATCTGGGAAACATAATTTTCAACGATACATATGCTTTCTTAAAGTTACTGCCCCCTTGCAGCAACAACAACCTCAGAAAATTCAATGAAGTAGAAATTGAATGAATGTCACCTGAAATATCTTTAAATGTAATACAGAACCAAGTGATACAGGAAGGTGCTTTTGAGATGATTTTGAGGAGCAGGAACCATCAAATGAAGATTACTCATGCTTTAGCTAGTCTTAATTTCCATTGCTGAATAAAAGGGAAAAAGCTGTTTCCTTTCTCTTTGAGTCAACAGCATTTCTGGACAGTTTCCCATATTTTGTTCCATTGCCATTTGGTCTAAATAGAGCAGCAGAGGGGACAGGCTTAGCAATCCATTTAACAAATATTTATTGAATGCTCTCTATGCCACTTTGTGCCGTAGAGAGTTCCAGGCACTGGGGGAACGGCAGCAAATTAAGGAAACAGAACTCCCTGCCCACAGACCTGATGTACCTGCGATTACGAGATTTCAGCCAGCCCCACGGGGGCAAAGCCAGGGGCATGAACCAGGGACTGGGACCAGGACAGTGTCCCTCTGCATAGGACCTGGCTTTGAAAAGCAAAAGGACTTGTTTCTAAATTATTTTCCAAAGCTTAACTCTATTGGAGAGAGAAAGAATCATTGCACAGTATTTCAGACCTAGACCTAAATATATTAATATATATTTGATCTGATTATTTAGGCAATAAGAATGTATATTGTTTTAAAGTGGAAAATATAGAAAAAATATACTTTCCACTTTGGAAAACGCTTATATTTTGGTTTCCTTCCAGTCTTTTCTCCCGCCACGTTAGTGTGTTTACCTACATACACGTGACAATGTTTCCTTTTCCTGTTCATCAACCGCAAGGCTTTCTTCACTCAAGAGAAAAGAAGAGCCGCACATTTATAAGTATATATGTACATACGTATACCAAGCATAGGTGGGTATACGTGTTATGTGTATATAACCTATAATATAGTATTTGCATATAAAACATAGGTATGTTAATATCTGTGCATACAGTGTGCATGTATACAATATATTAAGTGAATACAATACACATGCCCATGTTATATGCATACATTTTATCAATCGTAAATTACGCACTGTACATATATGCACATATATCTGTTCCCAAATAATATTCACATACTCCCCAGTAATGACTTATTTGTTAATCATACCCACTACGGGCAAGTCCTGGAGAGAAGAAAGCACTGCAACTGGGTGCCAGAAACACAGGGTGCCCACGCCTTGCAGGGTTACGGTGAGAGGGCAAAATGTCCTCATCACGTGGACGGACCTTTTTCAGGCCAAAGAAACTTAGTTGGAGAGGAACCCATCTCTGGGTCCCTGGACTGAACGCTCCCAGCTCTCGCGCCCTCTGCTGGCCTCTTCACCCTGAGCAGGGGCTGCCTGCCCAGGGAGGGGCCTGGCTGGGCATTCGGTCTTCCTGCCTTGTGAAATGGAGACCCTCATTCCAGGCATGGGGTTTCTCAGCAGCTGGTGGAGGGGAAGAGAGAGTGGTATCTGGGCAAGCTCACTCTTCATTTCAGAGGCAGCCCCTGGCTCTGAACCAGGCCCTCCTATGTCTCAGAAAACATGTGAAGATTGCTGAGTGCCTGTAGGTCTCTAGCCCTTCAACGCTCCTGCTGCAAGTGTGGGCCACGGGCCAGCAGCATCACTATCACCTGGGGGTTTGTTAGAGATGTGGGTGCTCTGGATTCACCCCAGACCTCCTGAATCAGAACGTGCATTTTATTAAGGATGCCCAGGTGAGAAAGGCTGGTGGAGAAGAACTTGGACTTCTGCCTTCTGTCTTGGCAGCTTAGGGCCCTTGAATGACAGAGATCCCAAGGGGTGGTGGGATCACACAGGGTATCGTCTCTCCTCTCCTCTTGTGCTTTGGGAAGGGCTCAGGGTACCTGATGTGGGGTTCCTGAGCCTTGGCTGCAGGACTGTGTGGGGGTGGCATGCCTGTAGCCCTGTCTCCAACACACGGGAGCCAAGAAGACGCGGCGGGAAGGTCAGAGGCCTCCATCTTCTGAAGCCTAATCACAGTGACCCAGAGGGCAGCGAGCAGGAGCTTCAAAGACCTTGAGACCCCATGGTCAGGTCTCATCCAGGAGAGAAACTGGGACAAGGTATGTGAAGTGGACCCTTCGTCCCACTGAGTAATGAGGCCCAGGCATGGGAGCCGGATGGTTTCATCTCACACACAGATCATTCTTTGTCTGCCTGGAGGGCTGCACTTAGGGATTTTGGGCTTTCCAGATGCCAACATAGCCGCTCATGGACACTTCATCTGTCTTGACTGTTTCTTTAATCAGTGAGAGAGTTTGGCAAAATAAGCATTTCTGGAGATCGATTATGGTAAGCCAATGGCAGACTCCAAAAACAAAGGTTGAGTAGGCGGAATTCTAGACATGGGCCCCCGAGATTCTGAGCCCCAATTCTCTGAGCCTGGAGTAGGATGAGCTATCCAACCCAGTACTGTGCCACGTTGACCCTCAGGTGGTGAGATCGTGTAGGTGCCCTGATCTCATCACCCCAGCCTTCAGAAGCAGAAGGGGGAGCCAGAGAGGAGAGTGAGAAGGATGCCACATCCTCAGCTGAAGGTGGTGGGGGCCCCGTGGACAGGGATACAGGTGGCCTCTAAAAGCAGTGGGCATCCTCCAGCTGCGGCCACAAGGAACTGAACTCTGCCAACAATCTGAAGGTGCCTGGAAATGATTCTGCCCAGGGCCCCTGAAAGGGAACGTAGCCTTGACCACACCTTGATTATGGCCTGGAGACTCTGAGAACCCAGCTGGACTTCTAACCTACAAAACCGTGACCTAATCAGTGGGTGCTGTTGGAAGCCATTGGTGATGTTGCAGTCTGTTACGCAGCAACAGAAAACAGATACAAGAGCTTACAAGGGAGGAACGGAGTGTTTGGTCATTTAATCCTTAAGATATTTTTGTCCTGGTTGACAGGGAAGGTTGCCAAGAAATATATCTGACAGTAGCAAAATGGATAACAAGCCAGTATGTATTATTTTCCTATCAAGATAATGCACTTAGGAGTAATGATTTAACTTTGGGTGGGTGGTTAGGGAATTTGGGGACTGGGAATCTGGATGGATGTGCTCTGATTAGTTTTGGTGAGGACTTGATGAGGTTGAGATCTTAGATGCCCTGAGTGGCTGCAGAAGTCTTGGTCTGGGTTTTACTTGCTGTCCCCTGGACAGGAAGAGGAGCTCCACAGGAGCATAGCGAGACCCTGTACCCCAAAATAACAAAAGATCCTGACACACTGCACCCACACCCCACCATCAGATGGGCTTTCAAATGGATTAAGCGGTCCTTCCTCAGGCAGTCTAGGGCAAATTCCAACACCCTGGAGAGGCTGCACATGTGAATCGAGCCTCACATATTAGACAGTGAATGTGAATTGGACCAGTGTACTCTTTCCTGAAACAGCCAGAAGCTTCTGGAAGTTCAAGGAAATAGGCAGCATTCTTTGGGCTTGGTCCATCTGTTGCGATAATGGGTGGGGTGGGATGACAAGGTTGCTGGAACAACCAAGTCCTTGTTGGAGGCAGTAGTCATAGGGGAAGGGAAGGACACCACCCTGGTGGCTGAAGTCCTGAGAGCTTTTGCAGACCTTGAACCTTCCCCTCCCGAGGTCCCAGGGAGAGTCCCTCAGACAGCTGCACTGGAGAAGGGTTAGGTGGGGCCAGGATGCTTTTGCCCAGGTCTGCATCTCCTGCAGCCCCTGCCCTGGAAACAGCAGGTTGTGAGAGAGGGAGGGACCTTATTGGTGGTAAGGGACAGTAACACAGAAGAACACAGGGCACTGGGATGGCTTCAGGTATTCTCCAGGGGTGGCTTTGGCAGGAGAGCTCCCTGGGTGGGTGGAGGTGAGCAGGTGCCTCTCCCCTTGAGTGCCAAGCTGCCTTGATGAAATGGGTCACGTTTATTTCCTCCTTAGCACCTACAGGCCCCACAGAACAGCTAAGAGAGGACCTTCCTTTCTCCATGAAATGAGGTTAGCCAAAGAGCTCAAATTCCAACCAACGATCATGTGCCACCATCTTGGTCATCCTTGGACCTTCTGCAGCGGAGTCCTGTCCACTGTAGAAACTTAATATGCATATTTTTATGTTCATATAGAAATATTTTTTGAATTGAATGGTACAAAGATCATCCAAGTCAAGGGCATCCACTCAGTGGCCTCAAAATAGCTCCCAACCCCAGCCCAGATGTAGGACCTCTTACAGGGGGGGTCGAATGGCGTGTACGGTCCTTCATCATCATCCTCATCCTCCTCTTCCTCCTCGTCATTCTCGTTGTCCTCATTCTCATTTTCTGTTTCGTTGCCAGCCTCGGCAACAACATCGTCCCTCCGAGTCCCGTTCACGCCCCTGTCTGGTGCACTGCTGGGCCCTGTCCCGTTCTCCACGGTGTGCTTAATAGGGATTTTGATGGCCACCTCGGATTCCCCATTGGCGTAAGCCCTGCTGTTTATCAGTCTTTGTCTCTGGAAAGAGAATGACACACTCTTACCACTGTCAGAGGGATAGCAAATACCTTACACCCAAAACGAGCTGTTGGGATCTTTCCCAGGCAGCTAACGAGGAGATGAAGACCCTGGAGTCAAGGGATTCCTCAAAGTGATTACCAACTCAGACAACTTCTGACTGGGAGGAAAGACTTACCTTTCATGACCCATTGGAGCTTGCAAATCTCTTTAAAGAAAAATTCCTATGTCTAGGATGTGCACTTCCTTGATTCTTTATGCACTGGAGTGTTAACCTTTTTCTCCAGACTGTAGGTGTCCCTTGGTCCATATGTAAGAAAGCCACACAACTGTGTTTGGACTAGTGTATCAATAAGGCTGCACTCCAGAGAAAGGAATACATGGGAAAATTCAAGTCAGAGACTCTGGATTTCTTTACATTAAGGTAACCTTTAGTCAGCAACTGCTTCTGTGCAGGTTCACATCAGGGGGCTTTATGCAAAAGGAAGAATAGAAGAAAAAGGTAGGTAGAGGGCACAAGGGAGTTTTTCTCTATAACTGGGAACTAGATGTGTCTCTCAACACTTGGAGGGAAGAGCCAGGACCAGGAGGGACAGCTGGCCCAGGGAGCAGAAATGCTGGGAAATGGCTGAGGGATGTTACTGTGTTCAGCTACAAGTTAGGTGCTGCTTCTTTCAGACAAGAACCACTCTCTCCTTCCCGAAGTTCCCCATCCCTGTCCAGAGTCAGTGGACTGTACTTTCTGGAATACCTCATTGATCAGCATGCGGCTGGCCATGGAGAGCCGGGTCTTGGGGGGAAAGTGGCTTGTGATCATGATTCGAAGGCCAGCCTCCGAGAAGGAAAGCTGGTGAGGGTAGGCCGACAGCAGCTCGTCCACCATGATCACTGACGCTTTGCGGTGGAAATTGGCTAGGGAAGGGAAGACAAAATAAGATATCATGGAGGCCAAGAGCAGGGAAGAGACATTCTTTCTTCCCTCCCTTTCCTTCTTTTCCTTCCTCCCTCCCTCTCTCTCTTCTTTCCTCACATCCATTCATCCATTCATTTATCCATCCATCTACTCACCCACCTACCCATCCAACCTTCTTTCCTTATTACTTCCTTCCTTCTTCCATCCATCCATCCATCCATCTGTCCATCCATCCATCCATCCATCCATCCATCCATCCATCCATCCAGGGAGAGTTTCAGTGAACAAACTGTGGAGAAGAGTCAAAATCTCCTTTCTGAGGGTCTTAATATAATAATAGCTCTTTTTCAATGACTTGAAATAATTTAAGCATCATTCATTGACAAGGTATCAATGAAGAATAACATAAGAGAATTCCTCCCTGTCCTCCAAGGATTCTTTTCCCATCACTCAGGTCTGGAGCACAGGAAAGACCCCAACAAGCTTTAGTGACCCTTTATGCCCTTCAAATGCTAGCAATATTCATACAGGGCTGTCGAATGCTGCAGAATTGACTTCAGTGCAACGTGGAAGACTTGGGGAATGTACACATTTTCTCTACCCAGCCTATGAGCAGAGCCAACAAGGGGGTGAGGGAGTGAGATGTCCATGTTAAAGAGGGCCAAGGTCACAAGGGGATGGGGACAAATCCTATGGAATGATTTTCTCAGAGGCCTGAAAAAAATGTTCCCCAAGGCCCAAGCCCCCCTCTATGAATGAGCACACAGCTCATGGGTACCTGCCACAGCCTCTCTTAGTCTTCGCTCCTGTTTTCCAAGCCACTAAAGCATGAAATGATCTCTGGAAACACTGACTAATATAAGGTAGCTCTTTTTGGTTCCCTAAGAAGATTCCTTTTATGGTTATAGACTACCCAGAAGAGAAGAAACTAAATAAAATCCTCACGTGGAAGGGTACTGAATAACTCTCACATCTTTTGTTAAACATACATATAATCATTTGGAAAAATATATCAGGCATTTGATTTGCAAAATCTAATAATTACCCAGAGATTTCAGAGATATCTTTGAAAATAACCTATTTTTTTTTCTAATTTATTTTTCTGTTTCTCCTGCAAAGCAACCACATGGGACCAAGAAGAAATAAACTCAGACGTTTCAAGAGGAAAGTGAAAAAATATTAAATGAAAAATGAAACACATTCCAGGCAAAATTAAATAATAACTTTCTATGTTCCTCCAAGAAAGAAAATATTATTTATCAGAGAGCACTATATCCTCTCTCCTTTAGTATAACTATTGCTTTGTAAGACTCTGTTGAATATCAGAATAACTTTGAAAAATAATATTCCATCTCCATTTGCAGCTTGGAAACTGAGTTAATGTAGCCTGAAAGTGAATTGGATGTAGTAACATGCTACTACTGACACCTGCCACTTACAGAACATTGCACTCAACTCTTTTATATGTTTATCTGCTTTGCTCATTATGAAAATGATTCCCATTTTTCAGAAGAGAAAACTGAGGCTCAGAGAGGTAAAGTAACTTGTTTCATGGTCACACAACCAACAGATGACAGAGCTGGCACCTCAGAACCCATGGTCTCCTCTCCTTTGCCCTCCTGTCCTCAGTTCCCTGTGTCACTGCCAGCAAATGTGCCACCTGAGACTGCCCAGGGGGCTTTCTGGCTGGCTCATTCCCAGGTACCAGACTGCCCTGTGATGTACTGGAAAGGAGGGAGGAATGGAACCTTCTGCTCTCTCTTGGGGCAGACAGTGTCGTGTCCTCTCAAGGGCAGCCGGGACACGCTGTGTATGGCTATGACAGTGGGCAGATGGGCTCGTACTCCAGCACTTCCTTCTCAGACACAGATATCTCCTTGGTTACCTTTCTTAAGTAGCACCACAGTTGCGTCACAGTTGCTGCTGTCGTCAATTTCAGCATTGTTGGCCAAGCCATTGACCATGTTCCCAGCACCTTTTGTCCTCCTTTCGAAGCACTGATGTATGCAAGCATTGTATCTGAGTAAAGCGATCAGTGGAGAAGGTGTGTTAGCGTTTGCCATTCCTGCGTTTCCCAATTCACACCCAGAGCTCCCAGGAGCTCTACCTGTCTTGATGCACTATACGGGACCCTGTGCCCCAAGTTATTATTGCTCTTATTGTGCCAACCCATGTCCTCTCAGAATATACAACCTGTCCCATTTCCCAATTTAAGAACATATGGTAAGTGAAAATAAAACTGCCATTCTATAAATAAATCATGGCACACTGCTCTCTTTGCAACCTCGCCCACGTCAGTAGAGGCTGAGCCCCTTGCTCTGAGCCTGCCTGTGGAAGGGCTGTGACAAGAGTCACCACAACAGTCAAGGTCTACTTCCTCTGGGCCACATCCCCAGGGCCTCTGAGGTTAGGGACCAGCTCGAGGGAGAAGGAGGTGTCCCATCCATCCGATACCCAAGGGCAGTGGCTGTGCATAAACGTCTGCGTGCTACAGGCTGGTTGTCAGTCCAGGCCTCTGTGTGTCTTATTGAGGTCACAAGCTGGGATTTCGTGAATCTATATTACTGCTGTGCCTTAATTCCAGGCCCAGTCGGCTCCTGGCTTTATGAAAAATCTTTGGCCTATCAGTCTCCAGAATGAATGATCAAGTGAATACATCGTGTAGCGCTTCTTACATGCCCCCGCAGACTTGTATTGGAAGACAGAAGCTGATACAGGTTCCTAGGATACTTTTGGCAGGTAAATGCTCTGGTGACCGAGTCCCTTTATCTTTAGTGTTAAAAGAGTCCCATAGAGTAATCCTGGAAAACTCATGAAAACTCATGGGCAAAGACAGCCGGGCACAGTTGCTAGGGCACTGGAGGCCACGACTGCTTTTGTCCCCACTTAGAGATCTAAAGGCCTTGATGGTTTACTGGCTGTGGGACAAACCATTGAGATATCCCCCCGGTTTGACCTCCAGACCCCATGGGAACAACAGCCAAGCATGGCGACTCTAACTTGCCAGCCGAGAGGCCATTCGACCCGTGTTTCTCTTCCTCTCTCTCATCCTTTTGCTTCTACAGAGAGGAGGCTCTTTGGAGTCCCTCCCTGCAGTATCCTTGTTCCTGATTCTTCAGTCAGTGCAGCTCTCGGGGGGATTGGCCCATGGGGACGAGACTGCCGTCATGGTGGAAACAGAGAGGCCCTCTGTGGCTAGAACCTTCTCATCTATGAGCCTTTCCCTTCACTGCCTGGGAGGCTGCAGTTCTTCCCATGTGGCGTGAGGGAGAACAGAAAGCGAGTCAACAGCAGTGGGTGCTGGCTGTACAGAAGGAAGGGGCCAGGCCAATCCTGGAGGACTCTCAGGATTCACAAGACGTAGGGCCCAGAATGAGAACATCACTATTTTGCAACCCTACTGAAATAATGCGGCCAGATATTGAGTGCCACGGAGAGAGAAAGGCAGACAGATATCAACATGCCTCGTGATGGCAGAACTCACCAGCACTTGGGACACAGTCTGGCCTGAATCAGATCAATTACTGACATATGGGAAACCCAAAGGCCAAAGGAACAGGCTGAACTACACCACGGGATGTAATCAGCAATTTTCAAACCATGGGCAACTCTGCAGAACAACCAACCGAGCTTCCTCAAAGAACAAATTACAAGGCGGGAAAAATCCATACATACAACACAGAGGGGGAATTTATAGATTAAAAGAGATCTAAAAAATGCAGCAATTATTATTAATATAATGAGTGAAATTTATTTGGATTTTGATTTTAAAAATATGACATCTATGAGACTAAAAGGAAACTGTAAAAAATGACATTTATGAGACCATTGCAAATTTGAACATTGATTGGATATTTTATGATATTAAGGAATTAGCATTAATTTTAGGTATGATAACAATATTGTGGTTATGTTAATAAAGAGTCCTTTTAGAGTCCTAAAGGAGTCTCTAGATGTGTCTAGAGAATGCTGGACATATACTGGAATTTTTATGGATGCACTAGTATGATGTCTGGGGCTTCAAAATTATGTGTGGAGAGGGAAGTGGATCTGGTGTGGATGGAACAACTATGGGTCGATGGTTGTTGGGGTTGGTGACAGGCACATGGGGTTCATCATACTATTCCGTGGACTCTCATCTGTATTCAGCATTCCAATTAGTGAAAAGATCTCCCCAGTTTCTAGAGTCAACAAGAATGACTAGAAGGAGAGAGGCGGTCTTTCTGTCATCTTGGCTTAGAATCCATTTCCCCCTATAGACACACTGACTTAGATGAGGGTTTGCTTTCTTTGAGATGGGGTCTCACTGCATTGCCCAGGCTGGTCTCAAACTTCTGGGCTCAAGTGATCCTCCCACCTCTCGCTGGGATTACAGGCATGCACCACGAATAAGGGGGTTTTCTTTTAAAGTATAACTGTGCATTATACATTTATTGGGGTTTGGGTAACACAATAATGATATCATACAGTGAGGGCTTTCTCAAAACCAGATATTGGGTTAATAACTTACCTAAGCTGTCACATTCCATCCTCATAAAAAACGCTCTGAGGTAGAAATTATTATTAATCCTATTTTGTAGAAGAGGAAACTGAGATTCAAAATGGCTGAATAGCTTGGCCAAGGCCCCACAACTAGTCAGTGGCAGGGTGAGCTCTGCTGCCGGGGCTGCATGTGAGGCACTTGTTCTTAACCGCCAGAACATATTGCCTCATCTGGTGAATGCAGCCCAAAGAGGTGGCCAGGATGTAAAGAAATCAGTCCTTGCCAAGGCCAGGTATGCCTCATTCTCCCTTAAAGTTTCTACCTACATGGCCAATCTGAAATTGCTTTTTGACCTTCAGACAGAAAGTTTAAAGTCATTTTAAGGCTCTCCACCCTGGAGGCAGTTGATGATTCTAATATATGCTGGTTTTTTAAGTGCTGTTGCTGTTTTATATTTTTAATTGAATGTTTTAAATTTTGTGCTTGCACCCCGAAGCTATTTTATTGTGAAGCATGCAATTTTATAAATCAGATTTTATAAAACCCAATGATTAAAGCCTCTGATTGCAGAGGGGGATGGCTAAAGAACAGAGATTTCAATTTAGAACTTAGGACCAGAATTTATGCAGAAAATTTCACGAGTGCAGTAGCTTCCACTCCCGGTTTTATTTGCGTCCTGCTGGTTTGCACAGCTGGAATGCTGGTAAAACTGAGGCATCAGCAGAAACACACCTCATTAGCTTCCACATTTGGTATGGTTCGGGGAAGAGGAGAGGATGTGTTTGCTGTGCTTTCTTAGCATCCACATGTCCTGCCAGCAGCTCACGGGCTTTACTGTGGCTTGGAAAAGGGCAGTAGTAGCATGTGAGCGAGACTCCTCAGCCCTCCTTCCCTGTGGACCAAATCTGGTTTGAAAGGACACCTCATTCTGGGAAGCCCCTAGTGAATTCGTTTTGGGACATACTTTCATGAACATTCACATTCAAGACCCAAGATCCATGTTGGGCGTGTAGCAGACACTATGTGACAATTCTCCCTGAGTAACTGATTGATCCGCCTTTGGGAACACAAACTTAGAGCCTCAAAAAGATTTAAAAAAAAAAGCTGAAACAATCCAACAGGAAACACTAAAGGAAGATGTGCATATTGTTTGAGGATTCCCCACTACATAGTTTTGCTATTTGGGGCAAGGAAGAGCAAGCTGGTTGCTTCCATCTTTAAAGGATTTTCCTTCGGAGGCTAGTAACTTTGGAAAGCCTTTGGTCCAACCTTGTTTTCATGGGAGCTCATCTATTGGTATTTTTAAATGGAAGGTGATTAATTGTACGGTGCACACTTCCAGTTTCTTCATCAGTTATCATGAGATACTATGGTAACGCCACACCAGTTTAAGTTTGGGTGAGTCCTACTCTGGCAATGCCCTTCTCCAGCAAGCCCCAGATACTGGGTCTACACTGACCATTGGACAGCTCCTCTGGCATGTGTTGGCCACCATACTGAGCAGGCTGGCAGCATATTGAACAGTCCAAACTGTTCAAACCCTGGAAATCAGCCAAGCCGTGTCCTCCCTCCATTGTTCCTATGATGTTTGCCAAAGTCCATACTGATGTCCCCAAACAGGTCTCTCCATCACTGGTGGCCAGAATTAACTTCTGTCAGGACTCAACAGTAAGGAAACCTTAATGTGTCAATTTCAGACTGCTACCCAATATGTCCAAACTGGCAATTTCTGATAGCTTTCTACTTTCTTGCCTCCTAGAGAAGGCAGTCACTCTGCAGCTACACAAGCTGGCGCAAGCTAGCCTGGGCTGATGTAGAGGAAAAGCAACAGCTCCTATCCAGGCAGGCAGCCACAGCACAGAACATCTCTGCATAAATTTAGAGGCTCCTCCTCTCAAGGATACTTGGCAAAATGTGAACCAGTAGGTTCACAACAATGGTACTGACCTTTCACTTCATGTATGGGAAACATTAGCAATATGATTCTTAATATAAATAATGAGCTGGCTGGACTCCAGGAAGGAAAAGAACATATAACGTGGTGGTTTTAAAATATACCAACATTTCTTTGACACGCTTCCCTTTGATAGGTGACGCAGGACCCTTAACTGTAGGCTGGACTTAGTAACTTGCTTCTAATAAACAGAATATGGTGGAAGTGATGGCGTGTGACTTCTGGGACAAGATTATAAAGGTGTTGCAGGGCCCTTCTTGCTCTCTCTCTTGAATCACGCACTCTGGAGGAAGGCACTCAAGCAGCTCTAAGGAGGTCTCACTTTCTCCCCACATGGACTGAGCCCCCCAGCCAAGGGCCTGCATCCCCTGGCCAACCGTGTGCGCCATCTTGAAGGTGGGTCCTACAGCACTAGTCAAGGACATGACGGTGGCCCTGGCAGATATCTTCTGCAACCTCGTGAGAGACCCTGAGCTAGAAACCACCAGTTAAGCTGCTCCTAGAATCCTAACTCTCAGAAACTGTGTGAGATAATACATGCTTGCGGTTTTAAGCCACTAAATTTTGGTAGAATTTTGTTACATAGCAATAGATGACGAACACGACATGAATAATGGAAGTCTGCAGATATTTGGTCTGTGATTTTAGTCGCCTTTTATCTAGCGCTCTTGTCCTTCTTCCCTCACCCTCTATACAAGTGTAACTTACTGAGTTTTACCTCCTTTGTGTTGTAAAAGAGAGTCGAGAAACATCCAAAAGCTAGGTTGTCAGATCCTGAAGAGGGATCTAGGGTTCTAGAAAGTTCTTGAATTAAACATTAAGCTTTCAGTCTATCATCGCATGTGGGTTAGAAGGGTCGCTGCTATTGGTTCTAATCAAAATTATAGTGATGCACAACAGGCTGTGAGGAGCCACGTGAGTCTGCAATGGGCTTCGGAAAACCAGTCGGATGCCCACCCCCATCCCCATCCTCTCCCACGTTGTCCGTAATGTTGAACGTAGGAAACAGTTTTGGAAAAGAAATGAAGAAAGCATTTTACTTACTTCATGATGACAATGTAGATAAGATACATCAGCACAAGGACCAAAGACTCCCACCTGCGTACAAACCAAGAACAGTTAAGGGAGGTCACCACAGACAGCCGGGCAACTCACCAGCCTCCCCTCTAAAGACATGTTTGGTGCAAAAGCCAGGACAGCAAGGAGAAGGCAGAGGGTTCCAGAGGTTTCCTGGTCTGTAGACACTCCCTGTGCTGCATACAGCTTTCGGCCATGTTCCTCTTTCCTCCCCTCCTAACAGGAAAATGCTCCTTCCTCTCTGTTACTTGCTCACCTAAAAGAGGTCTTTGAAAGCAGCAGGCCTTTCCTACATACTGCTGGATAGGGGCCTATGTGTGTAAATCTGGCCACAGCTTAACCATTCACTGAAATTAGGCAGATGTATTTGCAAAGGGAAACTAAAACTAGAGGAATTGATGGGGGTGCCTGAGGGGCTGTTGGATATACAGGAGGTGGGCACAAG
>RJWJ010015086.1:0-36799 GCA_004363605.1 Indri indri | reverse complement strand
ATTATCAAATAATAACTTCCCCAAAATAATCATTTTCTTCTCAAAATAGTCATATCCACTTACGTAGATTGCCTAAGTAGAAAGTGAATATCATCTTCAGGAAAATTATAGTATCATATCATGTCATATCATATGTTAAAATAATACCACATCTGCATTCAAAATAATACTAGATCATCTACATGGATTTCCAAATCTGATGTTCTGTTACTCTATTGGCATTTGTGGCTAAGTAATAAATTAAATGTAGTATTTTAATGTAATATGGTATTTAGAAAATACCAGGGCAAAAACAAACAAACATTGAACCATCATTATTCAGATTGTGCTCTGTCATATCCTGGTACTGCAAGAGTCTTTTTTCTATGATACATAATTGTATTTTGTATACATTCTACATGAAATCTTAGTTTTCTAAGAAAATATGTCTTTGGACTTTAGGTATATCCTATAAGGAATTGAAGTATGAAATATTTGTAACAATTTAATATACATTGTTATTCAGGATTCTTCTCTTTGTGCGTGCGGGAAAAGAACCAATTCAAACTTGTTTAATCTTTATAAAAAGCAGTAATGATGATCTGATGGCTTATGTAGCTGAGAAGCTCAGGGCTGACTCTACGGATTTGACATAAAGAAAAAAATAGTAGAGTTGCTTCAGTTTCACTAAGCAATTGTGAAAGAGGAATTAATTTGGGAATTTTCTTCAGTAAGGCAATATCGAGATATGAATTCAAGAAATGAAGATGGCAAATAATCTGTTCAAAGTATTGCTAACACAGGAAAATTTAGAAGTTCCCTGTAGGGAGATTGTATCTGTTGGTATTTCATTTAGCTTAAAGAAAAGAAACATTTAATTTGGCTTAAAAATTATTACATGTGGGGATTTTATATTTGAACTTTTCTGCATCCCTACATTTATACAAAGTGATATTACTTTACCTTCTTTGTTTGATAACTATTTCAGCTGTAAATTGAATACTCCAGACTTTTAAAGTAACTATTTGTCTTAATTTTATTTTATTTATTATTTATTTTAATATTCTATGACTGGAAGGAGCTTTAAGATATAGAGGAGTGTTTAGACCAAAGCTTTCCTGCAACCATCCTGAAGCCATTGAATAATTGTTAGATTGGAAAAACAAATACTGCAGGAGAAGCTAAAATCCCATTTCTGTAAGACAAGTTTTCCTCCTTCTTTACCTTTTTGGAAAATAGGCAAAAGTTACAGGATATATTTGAATGAATGTTTGTCGATGTTATATATTTCAAAATGTTACATATAAAATACTGTATGCAAACACTTTCCAAGATGACTTCAGGAAAATTATTATATGAATGAAAAAATAGCAAGATTGAATCATTGTGTTTTTAAAAAATGAGCAGGGATTAAGTTGCACTGTAAAATTGGATACCAGAGGCTGGATTTAAGAGTGGTCTAAGAAATTATGTTTGAGTTTCTTGACTAGTCCAGCTGATATAAGGGCATATGGGATGATTATACACAACTCATCAGTTCAGCTGGGAAAATATCTAAGAATAAAATGTGATTGCATTCACTGATCAGGCACCAAGATATTACTTCTCTCAGAAGAAACTAAGATAGGCTGAAATTTGAAGACAGAGGCCAATGACAAGAGACTTAAGATATGTCAGATAGAGAGGTGATATTTAGTGTCACATTCTAAAAAATGCTGCAGGGTTGATCTTACAGTGTCTTGCATTTTCTTTTATATTTTTTCCTTATTAGTTTCAGTAGATCAAAGTTTTAATAAAAATGATGATCCTTAGAAAACATTTTTAGGAGACTACAATAGGATAAATGATTTAAGTTCATATAATACATTATAAGAAGGAATTAAAATCATAATTTGACAGAGAAAATGGGGAGGAAAGGCATTAGTTGGTTCGCAGTTAATCACGGAATTATTTCACGAAGAAGAAAGTGTATTTGAGTTTAACCAGCGTGACATATTCAGTGTATTCACAGATCTGGGAAAGACCATTTCCCCAAGGATAATTCTTCTGTCTTAAGCCACCACTTTATATTTTTCCATAGGCTTCCTATACAATTTCATGTGACCTTTAGTTTGATCTTATCTCTGCTGGGGAACCACTTTTTAAAAATTTTCTCTCGGGTTGTATCTGAAGAAAGATTTTGCTATAATTAAACAGGAGTTACAGGGGAAAGAGGATGTAGGCATGCTAATGAGATTTTAAAAGAAATGCTTTGGGATTTATCAATTTAGTAGTTAAATTATTGATGAGAAAGATTTCACTAATCAAAAATCAGATTTAAGTGTATTTTCAAAGTCCAATTATGTTCAGTCAATTTGCCTTTTAATTAAAAACAAACAAGTGATCTTAGGCTTCCTTGGTCTTATATGAAAACCCATTATTAATAAAATGTAATTCACTGTGGCTTTCCAAAGATGGAGACCTTTTGTGTCATTCTTCACATTAAAAATAAAAAAACAATAAATATGGCACTAAAAGAGGATTTGCCATTTTTATTCTGAAGTGATTCTCAGTAATGTATATAGAAAAGTTATTCATAGACATTTTAGAAAAATCTTTGAAAAGAACATTATTAATAGCATCAACATTATCACAATAGATTTTTTAACATTTACATGAATTTAATAATTTATTTTTAAATTTTATTTATATTTACTCTCATTTAATAAGCATTATATTTATTTTTATATTTTAACACCATTAATTTAACATTTAGTGAGTGCATTTTGATGATGCGTACTGAATGATGCATTTTGTATACTCTCATTTATTTAGAATGGTTAACGTCTAAAATTTAGCTAATTGACTAATTTTAATTTTTTTAATTTAATGTTTTTTGTCTTTGTTTTTGTTTTTTTAAAGACAGGATCTCACTATGTTACCCCAGGCTGGTTTCAAACTCTTGGGCTCAAATGATCTTCCTGCCTCAGCCTCCTGATTATGCTTTGAAAAGAAATGCCTGTATATGGGACATCGTTTTTCTAATAAAGACTTTTTTCTAGTGACTTTGTATAATTTACCTATGTTCTCTAAACTTCTATTTCTTTATATATAAAATAGCAATAATGTTATCTATGCCACATGGCTGATGAATAATTAGAATTGAACAAAACAATGCACCAGTTAACATTACCGTCTTTTTTGTGAGTCTTTCTTCTAATTCAGTTCCAACCTGTGAATTACACTTATTTTATTAAATCACTGAAGTCTTTGACTCTTCTTTTGTTTCTCTTCTACTAAAATGTGTCTGTTTTAACCTACCTTTCCACTTTCTTTTTCTTTTAAAAGTCCTATTTAACAATCTCAGTATTACAAAGATTAGTCTGTTCTTCAGCAATCAGGAACTTTTTAAATAGAGCACACCTCTCCAATATACGTGCATTTATTTATTTATAAAATGAACGTATGAACTAGACTATATTAAAAATCTTTGCTTAATACATTGTTAAACTTAAGTCTCATTCTCATTCCAGTTTCTTTAATTAATTAATTTGAATGTTTCTCAATGCTGAAAAATATAGCTCACAAAATCTAAATGCCCAAATAGAAGGATCCTATCAGTAGCTGTTTACATTGTATAACAATGGTCATTTTCTAATCGCATTCACTATTTAAGATTTATCTTGGGTGAAATTCCACACGAATTCAACTTTTTAGTTTTAATTTTATCAGAAAATCTATATATTTCCTGTTATAAATCAGTTCTTCTTTCAAACTAATGACAATGTCCTGCACTTTTATACCTTTTACAAATGGTTCTATAAGCTACCTATAGTTTTTGAATTTTTTTTAACAAGTTAGGAACTTCTGTTTCCAAATTTTTGTATGTTATTGTTTTTGTACTTGTGCAGATACATCCTTAATGGGTGGTGCTTTTATGTCATTTCTAACAACTAAACAATATAACAAAAGAAACATTTCTAATATCTGTTTTCTAAATACTATTTACCTACCACAACTTTCTTTCCAAAAGCATTTGCCTTCTGACTGTTTGTTAAAAGATATCATTTTTCTTGGACACAGATTTAACATGCTGGTTTTTTTCCAAGAGCTCATGGGTGGTATACCACTGATAATGTATTACCTTATTTATGTCTATCAATGTACTAATGCTAGGCCAACAAATTTGGATCTCTTTTCTTTTGGTAAAGGAAAACTGTGTAATCTATCTTTAAGTTCTAAAATCCCATTTACACTGTTCCCTAAATATTTGTAAACCTCTGTGCAGGAAAAAAAGTTTCTTAGTCATGTCTTACCTTTTAGAAAATTACTGTACAGATAAATATAATTTAGATGTATTGGCTTTATACAATTAGGCTCATCAATGACATTTATATATTTCTTACAGCAACTTCTTTGGGCAATAACTGACCTATGAATAATAAATAATAATAAATGAATTTCAAATGTAATATTCTCATTAAGTAGTAGAAATAAATCCATATTTCAAGTAGTATTATAAATAAGTTTTTGGAATTTTTCAAACTTCTTTTTATAGCTGATTAATTGCTTTCACCTGAATACTTAAATGACTGTCAATGCTGTTTTTTTGTTGTTGTTGTTTATTTATGCTTGCATGATTGGCATTATCTCAATCTGCATTTTGGATGGAAGGGTAGAAGACTTTTAAGCTGCTTCTCAATTTTATGAGGGTTAGTTTGGTTAATGTTAAACAAAATAATTTGTGAACTACTTAATTGGGAGCATATACATTGCAGCAAGTTTTAATGCAGTGAAAGTGAATGCTGAGGTTCTAAGTGCTTACCTGCTGTTATATAAACATAAGCTTTTTCTTCAGTACACATAACCTATTTTATAACAAATGGCCACCTGACATATGGAATTTAAAAATCAATTGTAATACATTGAACATCGGCAAATTTTTACTTCCTTCTTTTTTTGTAAAAATGATTACAAATACTACTTCTACCATTTTTTCCTACTTTCTACTAGATCATATGCAAGTGATCTCTTGTGCTTTGACCCCTCTTACAGGCTGTAAATGTAGAAGAGGGATTTAGGTAAATTTTGAGATTGAGTCATTTTCCCAAATTACAATAGCCTCTGGTAGGAACCATTTAGGCATATTTTGCGTGTGTGTGTGTGTGTGTGTGTGTGTGTCCACAGTTTGAAAAATATTTTTGATTGCATCTAGTTTTTTAAACTTGACTAAAGAACCATACACAGATATCACTGAAATTAAAACTGTAGATTTTTAAGACTAATGCCATGTTCTTTCCATCATACCCCACTTCTTCCCTGAAGAACTAACTTTCTTGTTTTTGTATTCAAACTGGAGTGTTAATGGCAAGTCTGGACTCCTAAATATTTTATAATCTCTGGTGTGTAGAATCAGTCAGGAGCTGACATGAAAAAGATCAATGAACTAAATGGTCAATTTTCTCAGTTTGGCATACTGTAAACAATTTCTTAAAGTACACTAATGTATATAATTTATACTTATGCTGAGAACTTTAAAAAAGAAAGAAAATAACAAGCTTTCACAGGCTTAGCAATTTTTATTCCTTTCTACTTCTCTTCTTCATATGTTATCTTACCTTGGAAGTCAATAAAAAGGATTCCTTTTAAATCCATTTATGTCCAAATTCAACTCTGAATTCAACAAGTGCTTCAAAAAGACAAACTAACCTAGTTTTCTAGACCCCATGAATTTGCTCAGCTGGATAGAGATGCCATTTTAGATTCTCATATATCCCAAAGCTTATTTCTGAACATAGTTTCTCTTTTTAATACAATCTCCATCTTTCTTCTCTTATCCTTGCTGACATTTCATTTCAATCAGGGTTGAGGCCTCGTCTTCAATCTTTTTGAATCGACTTTTGATGGATACAGGTGGTTTGTTACCAGCGGCGGCACCTATTAGAGCAGCGATGTCTGTCAGTCTTTGATTTTTCCCCCTACAGGTCATTGTTTATCTTATTCCTGTCTATTTTAGAAACTTCACTGAAGTTCAAAAATATATTTAAAAGCCAATTTACCATTTTGAAAGGATCATTTTCTTTTGTTGTTGTTTTTGTTATATCCAAGGATATAGTGTTACATTTTGATATACAAGTTTTCCTCCTTTGTTATCTACTAACATCATCAGAGAAATGAAGAAGAATGTTCTCAGTATGTAAGCTATACTCTGGAAGTGTGTTAAAATTTTTGGAAGTCGCACTATTCTCTAAGTCCAATAATGAAACTTCTGATAAATAAGTGCTTCTTAACTATTTTTAAGGAAAGTGTTATATTAAAAAATGACAAGGCTCCATATATTATATTGTAGATGACATTATGGAATAGATGACTTTATGAATTACAGCCTTTTCTCAATTAAGAAATGTATTAACTGAGGCCCTCATTTGATGCAATAATGTTAATTCTTCATAGATAGAAGAAATAAGAAAATCACAAACTTCAGGAAACTAATAACAAATTACAGGGTCATTTTGCTATGGGAAATTAATGCAGAATAACAAGATATAATCTCATAATAAATATTAAGCTAGTTAAACATAAAGAATAATCCTAGATTGAAAGGCCATAGTTGGGAACACAGCCTTGGACTCTCAAGGGTTTGCTTGGAAATGATAATGAAAGAGATGGCAAGAAGACTAAAAAAGAAAAAGCTTAGAGTCTTTGTTGATGGAGGTGTATATTTTACTGGCTGGTAAAATTACAAGATTGGCTAAATTAAAGCTCATGGTACATCCTGAGTTATAATTTGAAAGAATATTCAGAGGTTGATGGAATCTGATTAATTTAAAAGATAAGCAAGTACCACTTGCTTATCAGACAACATAGATCCAGAGTTTTATTATTTTTTAATATAATCGCTAAGCATTGAAATCCAGAAAAACACTGTAGCATCCAGAATAGAGTACTGAAGGAGTATAAAATGAAAGTAAAAGAACCAGACTATCATTTATTTTTTAAATAAGTCTTTCCATTTACTCTCATAATCATATATCATTTGCTAAGAAATGTTCACAATTCTGAAATAACACACAAAGATAATTTTAAAATATTAACCTGATAAGCAATGAATGATATTACAGACAATATGAAGGAAATTCTCTGTATTCATATATAACATTGTTTCAATGAAAGTTACTTAAGCGAAGCTACCTTAAAAGAAAAAGCAGTATATAATTAAAAAGTGACCTATTAGTACTGAATTATGCTGAGCCAAATAAACAAATAAATAAATATGTAAGAAATATCTTTTAAAGTGAGAAAGAGGAATTTGAAATACACAAAGACACATGCAAATAAACATATTACAAAATGGTGTTGTGTACATATATATAAATAGATCAATAGAATGAAATAATTGAAAATAGATCCAAGAATGTATTTATGGAAACATCTCTAGAAGTATACATAGTTGTATAAATAAAATGATACAAATGACATTGTCTCTGAGATGTAGTTTATAGAATTTCCCAGAATTCTATGACCATGGAACTCCATTTTGACATACCTGTGTTCTGTTTAATATACCATGGGAAACATTGATTTAGAACTTGTTTGAATGGAAAGTCTGCTATTTATCATGAAAGAATTTCTTTTTCTACCTGCAAATTAAGCAAATCCAGGAAGGTCATTCAAAAATACGTTAAGGTTAATTCAATTCTTTTACTAATATAGCACTTGGGGGGAAATAATCCTTCTCCAAGGCAGAAAATGGAGCACACAACAAATATTTTCATTCATATAAGTACAACTATATTATTATGTTTAGACATTTTATGGCTTATAATTCAATTCTAAAGACAGTGAAATAAACATTTTAATAGTATTCAAATGATGAATTAGAAATATTACTTGGCGTCTTGTATTACTGCATTAAACCAATGAAAATTTGAAATTAGAAAACAATTAAGAATAACCTTTTCATAATAGGAATCTTTAGGAAGAACAATGAGGGGAAAATTGACCTTCATTTATCAAAATTTTCATATAGGTACAGCAATATTGAAAGTGGAATTAGCAAATGAATTAATTCAGGAGAGGGTACAGATATCGCTTGGGATATTAACAGAAAATTTGTTTGTTAAAATTGTGGCTTTTCAAATCAGATGGAAAAGAACTATTAACTAATATACTGGTATAATTGGCTAGCCATTTGAACTTTGTACCCCAAAATCAACTTCTCATACTATATGAATAACCAAATTTCAGATAATTCAAATTCTAAATTTTAAACTTGGCACAACTAAAAAATATCAAATAAAATAGAAATTATTTGTATATTCTCAGAGTGGAGAAGATATTCTTAAAGAAACTGGATTCAGAAAGAAATGTACTAATATTATTTGGTTCTTTCTGCATGTTATAATTTTATGATTTGAAACTTCTAACATTAACTTTTGACATATGATTTGATTGCCTCTTCCACTTTTAGTATTCTATTATACAAAATAGTCAAGATATGATCAAAGTTACATGCACAAGATATTATGATTGTCTACATAGTTGTAAATATCATTTATGATATTGAATATTTGTAAAGGAGTAAAATATGCATTATTATGGAAATGGTTACATAAATAATGAACAATAGTAGTGCTTCAGAAGAATTAGACGTGCATTTATCTATTAAAGAAACTCACAAAGATATTTTATTAAATGTAAAACCAAGTCTCAAAACAATTTTACAGTATGATTTCTTATTTATGTGTAGATTCTTAATTAACAATAGAAAATAATATGAGAAGATAAATGCATAGCTATAAATACTATTTTCCTTTGGTGATAGGAGTGGCTATGTGTGTGTGTATACACACATATATATATATAGTGAAGCAGGACACAATTATTATTATATATACTTAGATATTACTTAAAATTTACATAGTGAGTTTTTATTATGTAAATATTTTTAAATTTAAATAAAAAGACATGTTCATAATTCCAAGTTAAAAATTTTTTTGTTACAAGTGCCCTACAGCGTTGACATTAGCATATATCAGATAATTTCAATCATATTGGAAAATATAGGGACATTTTTGAAAGTAAATTCTCAATTTCACTATTACATAGTTTGCTTACACGTAATCCATTTTTGTTTTACTTCCCAAAATCTCAAAATCTTTTATCATGGTTCTGATTCTTAATTGTAACTTCCCTTCAGTATTATGTTTATTAAAAATGGTAAACAACTTTAGGGAAAGTATATTTTTAAAAGAAACATAAAATTTATTTAGAGAGGGGATGTAGAAAGACAAAAATACACAAAAGCCTAATTTTCAAATGTTAATAGATGTTTCCAGGAAGAATTGTAAGATAGGATGAAATAAATTATTTAAACACTGCCAAAGAGGAATACAGACATAAAATATCGTTTTACGATATTACTCAGATTTATCAAGTAATTTCAAGAAATTTGTACAATTGTAATTGAACTGTCTTGTTCTGGTCACATGATGTCCAAGAACATTTCTCATATTTTTTTTTTAATAGGACTGTAACAAATGAAGAAAAGAGCAGAGTGCTTTCTGAGTAAAGAATTTTGTGTTTTTTCTCCCACTCTCAACAACAAAATGGTAGTTTGATTAAGAAACAGGCTAGAGAGAGAGTTGTGAAGAGAGAGCTTCCAGAGAACAAAAATCATTTGTGTCTTAATCACATTTTATCCAAGAGCAAAATTATGTCTTTACTTGTTTTTGGCAGATAATCAGCATTAGCTCCTAATTTTTGTTGTAACAAGTGCAGCAGGTGTACAGATGGATACCTGGGATGATTTGATAGACTTGGAGTTTAGGAAGAACAGGCAGCTGCTCTGAGCCATATTCACACCAGGTGAGGAGTTAAGGGGAGATAACAATGACGGCACGGGGTCTTCTTTCTTGGCAAAAACTGTTATTTGGCATGAAAGAAGCAATTTCAATATGCTGGCTGATGATTCTACAATGGGGACATATATTTAATTACAGAGGTGGGCTTTATCCAATAGATTCCCAGAATCCTTGATATCGGTTTCTCAATGGACACACTTGTTCAAGATGTTTTGGACCTCTCAATATTGCACTAGAAATCCTCAGATATCTTCCTTGAAATTAGTGTGACAATGTGAGGCTGCAGATTATTAAGTAGGAGGTACGCTGTTTTTAAAAAAGAAAATGATAACATCTTAGTCGTTCTTAATTTTCTGTTTATGGTACTGATTCAGTTGACATATGAGAATCAAGGTAAGTTTTATCATGCTTCTCATTCTTAATCATAACTGCTCTTCAGCATTATTTTTATTACATACTATAAACAACTTTAGGAAAAGTATATTTTAAAAAAGAAACATAAAAGGTATTTAGTGAAGTATGTAGAAAGGCAAAGATACATGAAAATATATGTACTAATGTCTTTTTTCATAGTTAATTCTTTCCAAAGTTAGAGTGTCTTAATTCACAGGCTCAGAATCTCAAAAAGCCACCCAATAATAAAAGTAAGGAATTTGTGAAAAGACATCATGAGAATTTAGAATCTTCAAGGAAAATGAAAAGAAAAAAATGCACTATATATTTAAATTTTATAACAAAACTCAAATTATTGTGATTTAAAGTATATCTTATATAGATGACTAAATTGACAATCTTCTATCTGCACTGTTCGAATAAAAAGCCATCTTTGTCAAGATCACCAAAGCTTCAGCTTGTCACTTCTATGTTTGTTCTCAGTACTCTTCTTGACTTCTTGACTTCTTCCCCAAAACAATTGACTGAGTTTATTCCTCCTTTCTAAAACATTAATAAAAGCAAATGGACTGTGCAGGTGGAGGGGTGTGTGTCAAAACTTGGAGGGACAACACGCAAGGAAATTTCCTTTTTTTCTTCCTCTCAGTTCTCTCATCACTTTGGCCTGTGGTCAGGGCCCAGTCATGGGGCTGCATGGCAGAGCTCCAATGTGGGCAGCTAAACGTCTAAAAGAATCTGATTTTCTTGGCTAGAGATATCAGTAAATATAAGCCTTGTACGCTAGGAAGTATGGTGAAAATCTCAGAGAAAAGAGAGCTGAAGAAGGAGTTTCTCTGGTTTATATATGATCCTATACAAGTTTTAGACTCACCTCTGACTGTGTATGCAAGAGACAGAATCAAAGTGGCATGGCAGAAGGCTTTAAAACTGAACTGAGATTTAAACTACCTCCCAAGTCTGAGAAAAATTTCTGAATGGAGCATGTGTTTTTCAGAACCAAAGCAGCATAACTGAGGCTTGATAGCAATCACTTCTCACAGAGGGCAAAATAGAATTTGCAACTTGAAGGTTAATTGCTTGATTTTCTGCTAAAACAGGTGAAGAAACAACCAAAACAAAAATCAACATTTTTACGTGATTATTTACAGGATGCAGATTCTATACAACCTAATATTTGAAATTGTTTGACAAAGAACCAGAAAAATGTAACCAAATCCTAAGGGAAAATATAATCAACAGATATCAACTCCCAGATGATTCAGATGTTGGAATTGCTAGAAAATGATTTAATGCAACTATCATAACTATGGTACATGAATTAAAGTAAATGCAAATAATATGAATGAAAACATATAATGTTCTTGGCATAAAAAGAGAAATTATGAAATTAAAATACATAAAATACAAATTTCACTAGATGATGAATGTACATTACAAGGGAAAGAACCAGTGACCTTTCAGATAGTTGAACAGAAAACATCCAATCAGACGAATGAACAAAGAGAACAAAAAAGATTGAAAAATTCTAACCAGAGCCTCAGGTACAAATGGGAAAATTTCAAAATGATTTATGTTTGAGTTATTGGTTTTCTAGGAAAACTAGAGAAAAAGACTAGTACAGAAATATGTATTTGTAGAAATGATGATGCAAAACTTCCCAAATGTGGCAAGAGACATCAACTTACAAATTTAAGAAGTTCAACTCGAGAAGCAAACCTCAAACAAGAGAAACTCAAAGGAAACCATGCCTAGATACATCATAGTCAAACTCCTGAAAACTAAAAGTAAAGAGAAATATTTGAAAGAAGCTAAAGCTAGAAAACAATAACAGTCTACAAATGTGGGAAGGAATGATGATTTCAGTAACTGTAGATTGTTTTTTTATCAGAAACCAAAGACCAGGAGACAGGTGAATAATTATTTAAACTGCTGCAAAGAAAGGATCTGCTAAGCTAGAATTTTATGTTATCTTCCTCATCCATATCTATATCATCCCTTCAGAAATGAAGCAAATTCATTACTAAATAGAGTTTAAAAAGTAATTTGTTGTTAGAAGATCTGCTCTAAAAGAAATATTGAAGGAAGTTCTTAAAATTGGAGAGAAATAATAGTAGAGAAAACTTGGTTCTTCAGGAACAAAGGAAGGACAAGAAAGTTAGTAAATAGTCACATTTTAAAGAATAGTTTTTATCTTAAATTATTTAAAATAAGTAAAACTGTCTTTATTTACAGGGGTACATGATTGCCCACATAGAAAATCCCAAGAAATCTATAAAAACATCTAATAAAACTATTCAGTTTAGCAAGACTGGAGAACACAAGGTGAATGCAATATTTTATTTTTGGTTGTTTGGGTATTTGGGTTTTGTCATATATCATTTACAATAATAACAAAATACATTAAGTATTTAGGCATAAATCTAAAACAAATGTATGTAGGAACTATATGCTATAAATGACAAATCACTCATGAAAGCAATTAAAGAAGACGTAAGTAATTGGAAATATACCTAATATTTGTACATTGAAAAATTGGATAATGTTAGAATATCAATTTTGCCAGGTAGATCTTTAGATTAAATGTAATCCTAATCAAAATTCTATTAGGACTTTATATCTAAATTGACAAGCTATTTTAAGAATTTGTATGGGTGCTCGTGGGAACTAGACTAGCCAACACAAATAAAAAATAAAGTTGTGGAATACGTACTACCTAATTAAAAGTCATGAAATTAAAATTACAGCAATAAAGACAATACATACTGATGAAAGACTCCTAGATCAAAGGTACACAATAAAGAGTCCAAAAATAGACCTGCAGATATGTGGTTAATTGATTCTCAACAAAGGTGTAAATGCAGTTCAATAAAGTTAAGATTGTCTCATCTTTCATAGCAGGAACAATTATTTCTCTTTCCTGAAAAAGTAATTTAGTCTGGATATGGATTTCTTTTCACAATTTTCAATGCTTCTTCCAGCACACCATAAGTTGACTTAATGTGGTGGCTTCTTTAATATCAGAGAACATACCACAGCATATCTTCTGACCAGGGTATTCACTTAAAGTGAGTAAAGTATGGCAATATACTCTTGTCACTTTAATTTATTCATGGTGTTATAACATCCATTATCCTGCAGCTGACCTAATGGAACAATGGTGTGGCTATTAGAGACTCAGTAATGATGCTTGGTGGGTGATAACATCTGTCAAACTGGTGATTTTCTCTAAATTGCAATACGCTCTAAATTAGTGATCAGTATGTATCATTTCTCCCATAGCTGGAATTGATAAGTCTAGGAGCCAAGATGTGGAAATGGGAGTAAATTTCATTACTATTATCTACACTGATTCACTGCAAAATGTTTGCTTACCATCTCTGCAAATTTGGGCCTTTTTTTCTGGTTCCCAAAGAAGCAATAATTTCACCAGGAAACCCAACACAAGTTACACTGAATTGGAATAAGATTGTCCCTTGGCCACTTTAGAACCCATAGGCTCATAAAGGAGCTTTTGATATGCTGACTTTTATGACAGATCCTGTTTATCTAGTGTTTATAGGATTACTAATATAAAATGAGGTCAACACTGAATATGTCTGGAACTAGGTGCATTTCCTAGTACTCTCAAGTTCATTGATAAATGTAAACAAGAAATTATAACAATAATCACATACGGGAAGGATTGCTAATGACAGAGACTCTTTTAAAACGATTATTTGGTTCACCTCCCTCTCCCCCCAGACAAATAACCATGCTTAACTGTGGTGCTGCTGAGGACAAAGAGTAAATGGAAAGATAGGGAGAAAGGAGTTATAAATATCAACTCCATCCAGCAAGCTGGAGAAATGAGGACTGCAGCACTCATGTACTTTTTCTCCTTTGCCCTGATATATATATATATATATATATATATATATATATATATATATATATATAAATTATTTTTCTTTCTTTTACTCTCCTCCAATTTATCATAAGGTGTGGTAACCCTATATTTTGGTATTTAAATTAGAAGACATCAAAAGGAGATTGTGACAGCTATGACAGATTTGAAAGTCATAAGTGGACAGATACAATGACCTAAGGGGCTTTACGTTTCCCCATTTGACTGAGGGTGTCTTTGCTGATTGTGGTTTCATTATGTTAGGTGGAAATAGAACGGTGTAACTCTTCTTACTAGGACATTTATTAGGCAAAAAGAATGTATGAATACTTAACAAACAAGGGGATGGGCTGAGCTGGATTATCTGTTGGCAACTTGTCATCACCACCACCTCCTTTTAAAGTCAGCTCTGCAGGGCAGAGAAAAAGCTGGTAAATATACTTACCAGAATCCATTTTCCAGTATAGTTCCAGGACATATGTTGCCAAAAAGAGGTACTTGAATAAAATAGGGAAGGTAGAAGAGAAGTCATTTTCTCCTGGAGTCAGTTGTGAACAGATACATGGGCAGATGTGAGAGTCATTAAATCTCCCCAAGAAGCTCCTGAGAACCATCCACCTCACTGCTTAGAATAAACAGATAGTGAAGAATTCTGAGATGTCTTCTCTTTCTTGAAAAGCTGTGAGAATACACTGCCTTAATGCTTCAGACAGCGTTCTTCAGTGTCACCTTCCTGACTTTCTGTGGCATTTTTCCTGACTTTGGCAATGAGAATGGCTTCCTTAACTTTTGCACTTTCAACTCGTTTGGTTAGTCCCTTACTTCTGTATTAAACTTTTCATTCCCATATTACAGAAGCTGGCTTATGTTTTTGTTGTTGTTATTGCTTTATTTGTTTGTTTGCTTTTTATTTTCTTGGCCAAACCCTGGTTCAAGATTCTGTGGCAGAGGATGCTGGAGCATGCTAATTAGCACAGAATCAATTATCCTCAAGGTGGTGAACAGGTGAAAATCCCTATCAGTTGAATCAGTAAATTGGAAAGTATTTAAGGTGACTGTTGAAAGTAATTTAAAAGAACACAAAACTGAAATTTCTGATTCCAGTTGTTATAGTATCTGTATACTTTTTAAGACGTTGCCTCCCAAAATGATATTTGGAATTATATCAACATTTTTGGTTGGGTCAAGTGGTCTGTTTAGACAAGATGGAATGGGATATGTGTTTATGTAAGTGCCTTGCTTGAATGATCAATCAACCTGATTGATGTTGATAACTCAAAGGGCCCACTTGCTCAGAGCCTTTTCTCATGCCTTAAGAAGCTATATTTTTGGAGATAAAAAAAGAAATAAATAGGTGACCAGGAAAAACCTTAAATCCCCTTGCCCCTCATTTTATATATGTGTAAAGTCAGAGTAAAAATAACACTTGTGAGATTTGAATGATAAAATCATTTGTAAATAGATTACACAGTGCTTGTAATAAATATCCAATACATTGTAGTTTTCTGGGAGCAGCAGAATTATAGGGACTGAGTAAATGCTTCCTAGTATTTTATGAGAAATTTAATATTCAGATCCCTTTTTGAAGTTGTTAAGCTAGTTTAAAAAAAGTCTTGTATTTGTATTGACGTCACTTGTTTCAGAGAAATCAGAATGCCTCCAAATTCAATTCCCCTCATTGAATTAAAGAAATAAAGATTCCTTCTAGGCCCTTTAATGTTATTCTTTGCCTCACTGCTGCCTCCTCTCCCCACAAAAAGGGCCAAAGTTCCTGGAATACTACAGTTGTGGATGATCCTTTCCTAACTTAATTGGTTTCTATCTCCACTTGAAGTGTTTCCATCTGAGGGCAGTAATTCAAAGAACCAAATGGTTTGTTCCCTGGGACAGGGCAGAACAGTTGAAGTAATACTCAAAATAAGGCACATGGTATTTTTTTGTTAATTATAGCTACTTGCCTATAGTACAAAAATAATTAAGAAAAAAATTTTTAAAGACCCATTTATTTCTTAGAATCTTATAAGGAAAAATGACATCTACTTTTTTCGAAATAAAAATTCACGCTGAATTAACTAAAATTACATTTCAGCATAAGTTAATCCCAATGCTGACATCATACAAATATAGGGAAACCAGACATTCATTTTGATGACCATATTACAGACTACATTAGGAATTCGTTAACTGATGAGCTCCATCTTATTTGTGGTTTGCTCATATCAAAAGTTTTCCTAGACTCGACCAATGTTTAAATTAAATTTATGGTATGTATATTTTGCACTGGCTTCTCAGAATTACAATGAGGTCGAATGAGACTGTGCATTCAAAAACAATGAAATAAGCCAGGTGCGTTGGCTCTTACCTGTAATCCTACCACTCTGGGAGGCCAAGGCGGGAGGATCTCTTGAGCTCATCAGTTGGAGGCCAGCCTGGACAACAGTGAAGCCCCATCTCTACTAAAAGTAGAAAAAAAATTAGCTGGTTGTAGCAATGTGCACCTATAGTCCCAGCTACTTGGAAGGCTGAGACAGAAGAATCTCTTGAGCCCAGGAGTTTGAGGTTACAGTGAGCTATGATGACACCACTGTACTCTAGCCAGGACGACAGAGGGAGACTCTGTCTCAAAAAAAAAAAAAAAAAAAAAAACCCATAGACAATATTGGTAGTAATTAAAAGTAGACTAAATGATATTTCTGACCTTGAAAATATATTAAACATGCTAAAATAGTACTTTTCAAATATCAATCACCTTTACCTTTTTTCTTGTATGTTCTTCCTCATATCCAATCAGCTATCTATTCTGGTAATTCTGTCATAAATTTGTTCCTTGTCATTCTTACCTTAATTCAGATTTTCATAATGTCACATCTGAAATTCTGTAGTTACTTTCTAGTTGGTGTTTTCCTCTCTAATCTATCACTCTATTTTAATCTGTTTGGCTCTGATCAGATTAATTTCCCTAACATATTAATTTCATTATCGTAATTCTCTGTCGAAGCCTTTAAATAGTTTTATTTTGTTCTTCTTTATGACTCTTCATTCAAATTTCATCTGTTTTCTGTTATTCCTTTTTGGATTGAGCTGCTTGCCTTTAGTGAATTTGGGATCAACCAGACTCGAATCAATAGCTAGGATTTTTTTTCCCCCTCTAACTGTGAAATTTGTTCTGGTTCTTCAGACTCTCTAACCATTACATTCCTCACCTGTTAAATGGAAGGAAAAATAATACTCCTGCCTCATAGGATTACTATGAGAATTAATATGAAATAATGCATATGCTGGGTTCATTATCTGACAAATTTTAAGCATTCAAAGTGTAATTTGTCCTGAAATAGAAAAAAAAAAAAGTAACTAAATAACGTTTAAGTGGTGGTCCTTTGTCAGTGACTGTTCACGTGTGCCTTAAGAGCTCTCCCCAGTCTTTGCCTCTGGCTTTGCCTCCATCCCCTCCTTCCCAAGGATGACTACCGATCCTAATAGGAAACTCCAAAGCTCCATATTCTCCCAAATAAGGGATAGCTGACGCAGACCTTGAGAACCACATGGAATTTTCACTCTTTGCTTTCATAGCCCCTACAGAGTCAGGTCCAACCTGACTGCACCTTGTTTTCACTTCTTCCCAATGTTCACAGCTACATCTTTCTATTTCAGCCACTTTGACCACTTTCCATCTCTCCACAAAAATGAATACAACATCTTCATTTCTTTCCATTAATTGGTCCTAACCCTTGGAAAAAGATATTTCCTAGATTGGAGAAAAATAAACTTCACCCTTCTCTTCATTAATTCATATTTTTTTACAAAATGTAAGGTCTTTTTGCATTTCCAACTCCAATATGAAGCTTTCTAAACCTCTATGGTATTATAATGTTAGTAGTACCATTAATAATTTATAACAGCACATACTTACTGCCTCTATACATCATCAATATTCATAATACATAATATTTTTTCTTATTTTCAAATCAATTGTACAAGTTACTTACAGACAGGGATGTAACATAAGTTTTAAAATTGTAAATTCTTATATTTCTAATTTAATTATTAAAAATACATATTCAGTGTCAAAACTTGGGAATAATCATTAAGAAAAGGATAAAAAAGAAAAATGTTCTCCTCGGGGGTCCGAGGCAGGAGTGTCACTTGATGACAGAAGTTCGAGGTTACAGTGAACTGAAATCGCACTATTGCACTCTAGTCTGGGCAACCCTGTTTCTAAAATAAAAGAAGAAAAATGTTATAGTGTATCAACCCATCATTTAAAGCTAATCTCATAGTAATGATTATCAAGGATTTTCCTTCTGTTCTTTTCCATCTGGGTAGACTTTTACATAATTGAGATCATGTAGCATATAACATTTCATATCCTATTTTAGCCCATAAACGATATAAGCATTTTCTCATACAATTAAAAGCACTTGGCAGATATACTTTAAACAGATATTTTAACATTTTTGGACATACCACACTTTTCTTAGACTTTCCAACCAAACATTAAAGTTGTTTGTATTTTTTTATTTTATAAAATGTGTGTAATAAGACACATTTCTGTGAGAAAAATTTTGTTAAAATTACTGATTCTTTTTCTTGATTTTCATCTTAAATGAAGATTCCTAGACTTTTGGGAATAAATGTGTTATATATTACTAAAATTATTTTTAGATTTTTCCCCAATTGTACTTTTCTAACATTAAGATTACCATTTTAATACTCATTGCTAGTTGCTATTCGAAACAACTGTTCCACTATTTTTAATTTTAATTTTCTATAAATTACAAACGAGAAATTCTTTTTTTGTTTGTGTTTTGTTTTTTGTTTTAGAGATGAGGTCTCACTCTTGCTTGGGCTGGTCTTGAACTCCTGACCTCAAGCTATCCTCCCGCCTCGGCCTCCCAGAGTGCCAGGATTACAGGTATGAGCAATTTCACCCAGTGAAAAATTTTATTCAATATTTATTTTTGACAGTTTTCTAGATGAACTTTAATCTTTTTAAAGCCGCTTATAAAAACTCTCATTAAAATTTTAATTGTAATTACAGTAAACTTAAGAATAGGTTTAGAAATAAATGATCTATTTACTCATTTATTATCCATTTTTTTCATGTTTTTATATAGCAAAGTTTATATTTGTATACCTATAAGTGCCTGCATATTTATTTTTGTTTTCAAATCGTGTATGTATTACATCTTCAATTCATGTATATACCATCTCACACCGATTCTAGAAATCATTTAAGATATTTTACATAAATATTTTCAACATAGGTGAAATAAATTGTTTGAAATTAGAAATTATAGAAGTTATAGTTCTATAATTACAGAAGTTTCAGTCTGAAGAACTACATGCAGAATGCATAACATATCTTTATGATACTCAGTGTTTGTTAACGTGAAATAGTAGAGTTATTAAAGATTCAGGCCATGGATTATTCAGGTGAGTTTTAAACCCAACACTCACTGTTCTGCAATGTTTAGCAAAATAATTAAATTCTCTAAGACCTTCCCAGATTTATAGTATGAGAATAAAATCATAAGACTGTTACTAAGACTTCTTAATGCTGGAATGAGGATTAATTGGAATCAGTATTGTACAATGTTATAGAAGAAACAATCAATAGATTTTAGCTATTTATATTATTATTAGTTTATTTCTCTAAATATTTCTCTTTGTTTTGCATTTTCTATTGGAATACAAGCCTCCATTCCTTCCCTTCTGTATGTCACCAATTCGTCATATTTGATAATTGCAAAGCTCACTATCGCTATCCATGGAGCGAAGTGTAGCTAACTTGCCAATGGGCTTTTATTTTGTCACTCGGTCAAGGGGCTCTCCTTTGGATAAAACATAGGCAGTAAGGTCTTGGATATTTGCTGAAGAGGGATTACAATTTCGACCATTTTTTTTTTAACTTGACAATGCATAGAGGGAGCTATATTATAAATTACATGATTTTAAAATCCCATACGATTAAAATAAGTCTATTTTCAAGGAAAGGCAAAGTATTGCAGTGGCTGAGGCCAAGATTTGTGTGTGTGTGTGTGTGTGTGTGTGTGTGTGTGTGTGTGAGTCACAATTTAGAAAACAACATACAACCTTGCAAACAATATCCTTAACACATCCATTCCACTCCGCAGCCACAGATGTTTTAACCCCTATCCCTAGAAATTTCATCTCTGTAGATTGATGATATGATGGCACTGGGCAAATCAATAAAAGTAATTCTAAAAGAATCACAAAAAATGTAGTATAGGTTCTTAGTTCCTTGAGAATATGACTTAACTCAGGATAGTTTTGTCATCTTTTTCATGTAGTTTCTGTAGTTTCATGTAGTTTTTGTTGAAATTATTTCTAGATATTTTATGTGTCCTTTTTAAGTGCCAGTGAGACTAGAATGTGTAAGTATATGCCCTCAACCTTGAGAAACTCAGTCTGGTAGGGAAGTCAGATCTGTAAAGAGATCATCTCAAACTTCATAGTTATCTCAGAGTTACTAACAATGTGTGTGGCTCATAAAGGAGGGAGCAGTTTCTGCTCTGTGATGCAAGTAGATAATTTTTGCACAGAAAATGGAAAAATTGAGCTAGATCTTCAAAGATTAGTAAGAGTATTTTTAGGCAGAGAAAATAGTAGAGCTCTTGTTATGTAGTATTGTTTTACTTCTCTGGAAAAAATAACCATGTATTTTTTTGAACGTATAAGAATCATATGAAGTGAGTAATGTCTCTCACTTTAAATCAATATCTAGAAAGATTATGCTTAATGAGGATGGCATGTTAAAAGCAAAATAGGCCAAAAGCTAAGCCACTTTCATCCAACAATTAGCCAAGTTGTGAATGTAAAGGAAAAGTTCTTGAAGGAAATTAAAAGTTCTACTCCAGTGATCCCACAAATGATAAGAAAGCGAAAGAGCCTTATTGCTAACTTGGAGAAAGTTTTAGTGCTCTGGATAGAAGACTAAACCAGCCACAACATTCCCCTAAACCAAACCATAATTAAGATCAGGCCCTGGGGCCGGGCGCAGTGGTTTGCGCCTGTAATCCTAGTACTCTGGGAGGCTGAGACAGGAGGATCACTCAAGGTCAGGAGTTCCAGACCATCCTGAGCAAGAGCGAGACCCTGTCTCTCCTAAAAAACAGAAAGAAATTAGCTGGACAACTAAAAATATATAGAAAAAATTAGCCGGGCATGGTGGTGCATGCATGTAGTCCCAGCTACTGGGGAGGCTGAGGCAGAAGGGTCGCTTGAGCCCAGGAGTTTGAGGTTGCTGTGAGCTAGGCTGATGCCGTGGCACTCTAACCCGAGCAACAAGAGTGAGACTCTGTCTCTGCCTGCGCTTTGTAAATAGGACAAAACCTGGGTGGCACATCTGTTTACTGCATGGTTTGCTGAATATTTTAAGCCCACTGTTGAGACCTATTGCTCAGAAAATAGGATTACTTTCAAAATATTACTACTCATTGCTGTTGTATCTTGTCACTCAGGAGCTCTGATGGAGATGTACAAGGAGATTAATGTTGTTTTCATGCCTTCTAACATCAATTCCGCAGCCCATGGATCAAGGAATTATTTCAACATTCAAGTTTTATCATTTAAGAGATACATTTTATAAGGATGAAGATGCCATAGATAATGATTCCTGAGATGGATCTAGACATAGTGAATTGAAAACCTTCTGGAAAGAATTCACCATTCTTGATGCCATTAGGAACATTTGTGATTCATGGCAGGAGGCCAAAATATCAACATTAACAGGAGTTGAGAAGACATTAATTCCAACCCTCTTTCAAGACTTTAAGGGATTCAAGACTTCAGTGGAGCACATAACTATCTATGTGGTAGAAACAGAATTAGAAATGAAGCCCGATGATGTGATTAAGTTGCTGCAATCTTATAGAAACTTGAGTGGATCAGCAAGTGATTCTTGTGGATTAGCAAAGGAAATGGTTTCTTGAATTGGACTTTACTTCTGGTGAAGATGCTCTGAACATTGTTGAAATGACAACAAAGGATTCGGAATATTACATAAACTTAGTTGATACAGCAGTAGCAGGTTTGCGAGGTTTGACTCCAATTCTGAAAGAAGTTCTACTGTGGCTAAAATGATATCAAATAGCATTGCATGCTACAGAGAAATCTTTTGTGAAAGGAAGAGTACGTCAATGTGACAAATTTCATTGTTGTATTATTTCAAGAAATTGCCATACCAACACCAACCTTCAGCAACCACCACCCTGATCTGCCAGCAGCTATCAACACGGAAGCAAGACCCTCTACTAACAAAAAGATTACAACTCTCTGAAGGCTCAGATGATCATTAGCCTTTTTTAGCAACATACCATTTTCATATTAAGGTATATACATTTTTTAAACAGAATTCTCTGGAACGCTTAACAGACTACAGTATAGTGTAAACATAACTTTTGTATGCATTGGGAAATAAAAAATTTCCTATGATTCACTTTATTATGGTGATCTGGAACTGAAACTGCAATATCATTGAGTTATGCCTGTATTAGCAAATCTTTTAAAAAGTTTTTATTGAAATACAAAATACATATGCTATTAATAGCATTAATAAGCCATTATTGTACAATTGTATAAATTCTCTCTAACTGAACATACTTATGTAAGCAGCACTTAGGTCAAGGAAGAGAATGTTATTAGCATTTCTGAAACAAGTATGGAGCAGCCCTCCCTGTTATACCTCAAAGTCACTATGCAATTTCCCAAGGGTACCATTATCCAGACTTCTAACATAGCTTGGCTTCTTATTTCTTCTTTTACTTGATCTGAAGGTAATCGGTCAAGGTATTACTGTGTGTGGATTCTGTCACTGAACACTAGGTTTTTGAAATTCATCCATATTACTGAGTAGAGGTAGTAGGTGGTTTATTCTTGTTGCTCTGTAGTATTTTGTTCTATAATATATTCACCATTTTAAGTTTGGAGCTATTCTGTGTAGCCTTTTCTGAGCATTCGGTACTCATTTTTTTTATAACAATTGAATGTGTTTCTCTTGGAAATATATTTACAAGTAGAATTGCTACATTGCAGGGTGTGCATATATTCACATTAATTTCACCTTTTGTTTCATGTTCAAGTTAAGACTCGAGAAAATGAAGGTTGTTTGAGTTTGGATGGAAGTTGGCCAAGAGATTAACAATGACCAACACTCTTCACTTCCCACCTATGATTTTAGTCACTAAATAAAGTTTAGTAATGCTTTAATAGTTACTAAAAAAGTAGCTATTTCTTTATATTAAATTATCTCCCAAGGGACTTAGTCTTTTAGCTGGTCCATTCTACACACATGGCTTGCAATATCAGATGAACCCCAAATAGCATAAGCTCAATTTCTGTCCATGAACCATACCTCTATACCAGTAACTATATTATTTACTCAGATATAATAAATGTTAATCCAAAAGTTGAGCTACATGCTAAGGTATGTTAAGAAATAAAGCGTGCAGAGAAATAAAATTAACATGAAAATATAGTTGAACTTAAGAAAAGGAAGCACCATATTACTTTCTCGTATTGTACAATGAAGTGTTCTCTTTAAAATGAGGTGATTCATTGCACACAGGACATAGAGTTTTCTATAACCAAATTCAAGAAAAGATTCAGTTTGGGCTTGTTTACAAAAAGAGAAATAAATGTTTAGAATAACCTCTATAGCTGTATCATGTTTTGTGTAGACACATTAGTAAATCACTAGCAAGGTGGTATAAAAGGATAGATGAGAAGTAAGGGAAGGGTAAGATCAGATAGAGCAGAAGGTGGGAACATGAAATAAACTGGAAAACTGCCAGAAAGTCTTAGAAAAATAGTGTGCTGTTAGAATAATTATTGTTCACCCACTATATTCAAGATTGTGCATTGGAAGATTTCATTAATAAATAAAAGCAACATCTGCTCACTAAAATAGTTAAGTCGGTTGGGGGAAAAGATACTGCAACAGATGACTTGGACATGAACCAGCATGTGATGTGCTTTCTAAAAGAGGGATAAAGTGCGTTGGGTACAGAAGGGTAGGAAATAATGAGTAAAAGCCCAGAGCTCTGAGCATCACCGTCACCAATTGGTAAACATGCTTATCGCCATTTTGTGGAATAATATTTAAAATGTTGAAGGGAACGATGCCATAGACAGCTGAGAATGATAATCTAAAGGAAGAGGATTTTTATCGTTAGTTTAAGAAAAAGAAATTTTAAGTTTAGAATAAGGAGAATGATGTGAGATTTCAAAATATTTCTAAGAGTAAATCTGGAATTCAGTCTCAAAGCTTAATGCTCCTTCTTGGAGGGTAGAGTACATTGAAAATCTGAAGCAAGAGGAGGAGAAACTGAGAATAGCGTCATGCCGATCATAAAACAATCATATAAACTGCAGGATGTCCCAAAAGTTGCCATACATAGGGAAAATGAGAAATTGTAGCTAAATGTAACTTTATTTACAAAATATTCATTACAAAATTTTTCCTTTGTACAAAGGACAAACTGATAAAGCATCTCTCACTTTTTAAAAAATATGTAAAATCAATATTTCTAGAACACTTATTTTCAAGGTAAGTTGATTAGAGGCTGAACAGAAAGATGATGATAAGGAAGCAGCAGGAATTATATGTCATGGTAATGAGGTAAGAAAATGATTTTTTATGATCACCAATTATTATGTTAATAAGGAAATTAATCAAATATGGGAAGCATAATTGGAAAACTGATGAGTGAGTATCACTGACTATATTACATTGGGGAATAAGTTAAAGCACAGAATAGGAGGTTTTGTATATATTTAGTTCTAGAAATTTACCCTGAATGTCTGCCTTAAGGAAGGTCAGATAGAAAAATAACAAATGCCAAGAACTGAAAATTGATTTTCTTGAATTTCAGGGTTTAATACCAGTGGCCTAAGATAAATTGGCAAATGCCATTTTCTTTGTGTTATATAAAATATTAACTTTGTTATTGGGCCTTAATCAAGTGCATCAGAACATAAGTTCTTTGAAGCAAAGGGTGGTGAATTATTGTGTTTAGGACCTGGTGCAATATTTGATACAAACCTAATTATTTTGCAAGAAACACAAGCTCACTGCAGTTAAGTAAAGATTTGTCATAAGGCATCTCAAAGAATCTAAGGGGAAGAGGGCAGCAATTAGTATAACATTGTGTCAATAGTTAGTACCATTTTGCAAAGGAATTACACGTAACCAAAATGTTTGTACCCCTATAATATCCTGAATTAAAAAAACAATTTTAAAAAAAGAACACACACACACACACACACACAAATATACTAGAAACAGGGCATGACAAAATGTCAGTGTTATCTCTGTATACATTACTATACCTTAAAACTATTTATCTACATTTATACCTAATTTTTTCCTCACTCTTTGCATAACAGCCTTCTCTGTTTCTCTGGACCATGTGGTGAAATTGTTAAGCACTTCTAAGTATCCATGTTACAGCAGCATTCAACCCAGGAAAGATGAAATACATCTTTTGTAACACCAATTTGAATTCCCGGGAAGAGGCAACTGTATGAATAAATTTGATGCAGGTCCCAAGACTGGACCAATCAACTGCATCCAGGGGTACAGCAGCATACGGCTCCAGTGTGGTGCCTGCCCAGAGGACAAACATTTTACAAAAGAACTGATGATTGTTCTGAGATACCTACAGTGACCTACAATTCTCATTGTACATGTGTTAAATGAATAAAAAGTAAGTGACATTCAGTTCTCCTGTAGTGACTCATGTATTTCTCTTGGACGGAGCATTTTTGTACGGGAGCTATTTTAAGAAAAATATGTAGAATTAATAAATGAGCCAAATGTATTTAGAATTAGAGGAGATCATTAACATTTTCTTTTATTCTCAACTTATACTATTTGTCATAGAAGAATTAGATGTTTATGGGCACAAATCCCATCTCTTCCACTTATTATTTTTGCATGCTTTACATATGCTATTTCCCTCAATAAAATACATATTCCTCATCTGCAAAATGGGGATTGTAATTAATAATAATGATAATAAATCAGCATTGTCATATAGGTGAAACAATATTTTTTAATAAACAGTGCTTAATACAGTGCCTCGCATATAGTAGGCATGCTGTTAGTATTGTATTATTCTTATTACTTTTATTATTTTATTAGACAATTGTATTAATTTTCTATTGGTGCTGTAGAAAATTACCACAAACTTTGTGTCTTAGTAACCACACAAATTCAATATCATCAGGAGGTCAGAAGTCTGTAGTGCGTTTCACTGAGCTAGAATCAAAACTGTCAGTATGCTGCATGGCTTCTGAGGACTTTAAGGGAGAATCTGTTTCCTTGTATTTTACAGCTGCTAGAGGCTAGCCACCTGCATTCCTTGGCTCTTGGTCCTTTCCTTTACCACCAAAGCCAGCAGTGTAGCATCTTCAGATTTCTATCTCTGACTCTGACACTATTGCCTTCCTCTTTATAAAGACACTAGTGATTAGGTTGGGCTCATCTGCATAACCCAGAATGCTCTCTTTCCATGAAGCATCTTTTTTTTTTTTTTTTTTTTTTGAGACAAAGTCTGTGGCCCTGGGTAGAGCACAGTGGTGTCATCATAGCTCACTGCCACCTCAGACTCCTAGGCTCAAGCAATCCTCTGCCTCAGCCTCCAGAGTAGCTAGGACTACAGGCACACACCACCATGCTTGGCTAATTTGTTTATTTTTTGTAGGGATGGAAGTCTCACTGTTGCTTACACTGCTCTCAAACTCCTGGCCTCAAGTGATCCTTGGCATCCCTAGCGGATTACAGGTGTGAGCCACTGCGCCCAGCCTCCATGAAAGATTCCTGGTTATGTTAGCCCTGTAAGTTAATGTATTCACAGGTATGAGGGACTAAGATGGGGACATCTTTGGGGAGCTGTCATTCTGCCTACCACAATAATGTTGTTCTTTTCTCACTGTGAGTGTCTATGTTACGAAACTTACTCTGTGAAGAAATCCTTTAGTTCTAAATCAATTTTTGGTCTGCAAATCCATTTCTTAACTGAAGAGAATGTATTTACTGAAGAGAAAATATTAATAAATTCATATTTATGAAGTGAAAAATAATATATAGAATTATTGGTGCCGGCATTAGATGATTATGAAAATATTTCTCATACATATATTCATGAATATCCTTTGATATTATGTTAATACAGGCAAAACAAGTTTGAAGTAGTTATACCATATTGCAGAAAATACTACTCCAAACAAGGTGTTTCTCAGTTACAAGTTGTTCTTTATAATCTACTCATGTGTAGAATTAAATTACCCATGACCTATATTGCTTAAAGGAGATCAAATTACTTGACTAGCTATAAACAATAAAAAAGAATTCTGGGCATATTGCCAGCACATTTTTTTTTTTAAATTTCACTTAATTTTGTGAAAAATACTTTTAGGTTGAAAGAAAGAATATTTAGAAATTGTAGCTTATTAGTTCCATAGTTGCCTATACTATTTAATATACTAACAAATCTGTAACCTTCAATTATTTTTTTCTTTCTTGTCTTTTTCTGTATCACACACAGAATAACTTTTTTCTTGAATGAAGAATGCAGAGGCTCTTTGACCTTTACAGCTAAGGCAATGTTTTTCTAAATACTGTCATATACAAAGCAAAATTCAAGAGCAAGGTTCATGTTTAAATTGAGTAGTCAAAACATTTAGATCCCATACTGTTTGAATTTGAATTGTTTGGTCCAACTTTTTCAGTGTTTCTGCTGTATGAGCTGATTCTGTGTTCATTTAGGCTTTGGATAAATCATTCTTACCCAAAGGATACCAACCATTGCTACCCAAGTGTCTAGAATTTTGTCTTTATTGGCCTTCTCAAGTAAGCCAACTCCCAACTGGCTTTAGAGTTTAAGCTTAAAGCTAGTTTGACTTGATTTATTCTTGGATTATTTGAAAGATCAATTGATTTTTCCGACTGTGTGACTTTTGTTTTGTTTCCTATTTTGACAGTGCTTTGAGATGTCTTTGCTGCAGAAAAACAGTCCATACAATAAAGCTGTGGTTTTAAAATAAAACTTGTTTTAAGGTAACCTGGTGATATCCCCACATAACATTTGCTTTAAAAGAACTCTATAAGAAATAAACAGCCTTTCCACAAGGAAAATCTCTCTTGATAAAGGAAAAAAGCCTGCTACTGAAGATAAGCAAAAAGGATAATGAATGCCATAACCTCCAAAAATTATTGCTCCATTTATCAAAGGTTATACGTCAGAAGAAGGAACAGTAGATTAAAAGAACCTATTTGTTTATACGCACAAGGATGCCAAATTAAGTCCCCATTTTCTTGTGCTAAAACTTGATTAAGCTGTTCTGGACATACTCCTTTCTGAAGGTTAGAGAAGTACATAAACAGTGGGTAAAAGGGCTCTGTTTGATGACCCTGACAGCTGCAATGAATGAACACACAGTGACACCTCATTTATTCAATCAACTGATATAAAACATGGGAGAGCCAATTTCAATTAAGAGGCCAAAGAATAGTATTTAACTAAGAATTTAATTTCAGAGTAGGCAATTTAATCACCCCATTAACGAAAGATTATAAATCATACTTTATTACTAATTCAATTTAATTTACCATTTTTCGTCATACACAGAGTTAGGCCCTGGGAATAAGTTGATGAGAAAATTGAGCTTCTCCTGTCCACATGAACCATAAAATCCGCTGGAGAAGATGAACAACAAACAACTAACTTCAAATGAGATTGTTATAAAATCAGTAGAATGGGGTGCTGTGGGAGCACATGGCATACCAATCTAACCTGTTGTTTCTACAAAGGTAAATCAATCCTTCCAACTCCTCCCTCTCTCCCTCCTTCCCTCCCTCCTTCCTTCCTTCCTTCCTTCCTTCCTTCCTTCCTTCCTTCCTTCCTTCCTTCCTTCCTTCCTTCCTTCCTTCCTTCTCCTACATCTATTCTTTATCTCTCCTCCCTCTCTTGCATAAATACGTAAGTACAGGATGTGCTCACTTTTCTCTGCTAGAAATGGGCACACAGCAGTGAACCTAGAGCCAAGATACTGCTCTTATGGGGCTTCAAATAAACCAGGCTATACAAATATTGATGAAACAGATATTTGAATGATTAATTAGTTTATTGCTGCCAGTAACTGCTTTGGAAGGGATGTGCAAATTGCTGTGAAAGAGGAACTTACTTTGTCTGAGGGTGGTGTCTGGGAAATTGTATTGAGAAAGTGACACTTAAACTGAGATTTTTAAAAAATGGAAAAAAAATTCTTACAAGCAGATGGAACAACAGCATATGTGAGGGCCTGAACATAAGACGTTAGAAGAATCGAAGTCTATTGTGAATAAAGGGAATTAGACAGGTTCTTCAGAGATGCAGAATAGTTTTGTAGATGAGAACACAAAGCACTAAAGAACCAATTTATTATAACATTTCATCTTGTGGTGATAAATGATATGACTTGAGATGGAGCCAAGAGTTTGATTACAGAGAATGTTGTGGCTATGACTGAGTTAACATGCATCCCACCTCTCTCCTATAGCGAGACAGCCACGCGTTTGGAGTCATGACTCCTCTGCAGATGTAGATCTTTTTAAATGCCAATCCCTTTGCTACTGAATTATTCAGGATCCCTGAACAAAACCAGTTGCCTCACAGCTTTCCTCCAATAATAATAAAGAATGCACATATAACCCAAATTGACCTGGTAAGACATAAGGTGGGAGGTCTTAAGGCTTTCTCTTCCTCCGGACTTCTCATGTGCAGATATGGAGCCTAGAGCTGTTACAACCATCACACAGGTGCCAAACCAAGACAAGCTCAAAGAAATGGAATTGGCTGAATAGAATTAAATTAGTCTTGAAGCCCGTAATACTTTTGTGCTTCCAAGTGTGTGGGCTAAAACGTTTTTTAGCTATTGGAAGTTAGAAATTGGAGATGGTATAAATAAAACAATACTTTAGGAGGTGAATCTGGCCTCAATGTCATATGTTAAATCATGCAAAAGTGATGTTTATTGTGCGTGTTAATATAGCTTCTATGGGATTTCATTACTTCTCTCATCTGTGAAACAATATGAAAATACTATATATGTTCATAGACTTCTCTGTCCTTTAAAGTCTTTTCAGTCTTCATATATTTTTGCAGATAAATTTCAGTTTCCCTAGGCAGTGCCTCATAGAAGAGCATAGCCTTTGTAGAAATATCAAGTATCAATACCTGGTGATTCTTTAGTGGAAGGTATAGAAATTCAATTATGTTAGTTTTATTATAGGCTGATAACTGGATTATATAATCGTGTTATCAAAATCAGAAGAAATTTTGGAGTATGTGTGTGAATGTCTCCAAAGTACCTAAAGGGAAGGAACTCTTCTTCTTTTATTTTTGTGACTTCTTAAAATCTTATTTCTCTTGTTTATTTCTTTATCCCCCTGACTAATACCTTTCAGCTTCATTGCTGGCTTCTGTTCCTTGAATAAAATTCTAACATTTTCGGTTTCTTGGACTCATTTCTTGCAATATTCTCTATGTACACTCTCTTCCCAGGAAATTGCATTTAAATTGTATCAGCATTAATTTTAATTATGCAGGCTCAACATCTTCACAGATATCTAGAATTTTATTATGATCACTTATGATCTCTTGATTCAGGTTTCATAGGTATCTCTGAACAATGTTTGATATTTTAACCCTAAACCCATTCAGGCCTTCCTATTTCAGTTAGGAAATAGGTGCTGTTGTTAACAATACAACAGACACAAAGTGCACACACACACGTACACGTTCGGGCATCCTCTGAATTGCATGGTTCTGGTATAAATGAATTTCAGTTTCCGTGGTATATTAACTTTGAGTAATTGCATAAAGTACTACTTTTGCTGATAGCTCTTTAGTCCACAAACTGCTACATGCTTAACAAATGTGCATATCATGATCAGTGACTAATCATGTAACTTCTTTCAAAGTCTGTCAGTGAGTAGTCACTATACGTTTGTTACTCATTTTGCTCACGAACAGCAAATCATGTAGATGTGTTATATCTCCTTGTCTCCTACTGATAAACCTCTGTGACTTTTTTTAAAAATTAGATAATGGGAATAGGAACTTGTCAAAAAGAGTAAAATGCAACATAGAAATGAAAAATAGTGGCACTAAATATGAGATTAGAATGTAACATAACTGGAATTGTGGAAGATATAGCTAAGTAGGAACGTTGACACTCACCACTGGACTCATCATTGGAAGATTCTAGATGTATAGCCAGAGTAAGTGAGTGCAGGTGTATTTATCAACATAAATGAGGAAAGCGGTTGTGATGATAAGGATTAAAATATTCCAGAGGATGTGACACTGGAAAAAACACTTCACATTAGAGGAAATCTTAGAGATGATTTGTGACAACAAAAGTGCAAATGTTGCACACTGACCCAACTTAGAAGGAATTATATTAATTTAACCAAACAGAATGGAACATTCTCTCAGTATCATGAGTTGTACTATGGGAACACAAGCAATATTCAAACTAATAAGTTTTTATAACAATTAAATAAAACATTTTCAATGTTTCTAATGTTTTAAATAACTAAATATATATTAGTTTTTCTCTTTTTTTATTTCCCTGTACACTTATACCTGACATTATGAGAGATTTTATGTTTTAGCAATTTTTTTTTTTTTTTTGAGATAGGGTCTCAGTCTGTCACCTGAACTAGAGTGCAGTGTCATCATCACAGCTCTCTACAACCTCACACTCCTGGGCTCAGCCTCCAGAGTAGTTGGGACTACAGGCATGCATCACCATGCCTGGCTAAGTTTTCTAATTTTTGTAGAAATAGGGTCTCCCTTTTTCTCGGGCTGGTCTCAAACTCCTGATCTCAAGCAATCTTCCCACCTTGGCCTCCTATAGTGCTAAGATTGCAGGCATGAGCCACCTTACCCGGCCTTTGACAAACATTTTCAAAGATCACAGAACGATAATAATTTTCCCATGATTTTAAGATCACCATGCATACTTTCAGCTTGCATGGACATTTTTAGGGTCCTGCATTACTATGCAAAACAGGGAATACCATGTATATAATCAATCCATTATTTTCCATTTTCATTTTAGCCCCATATTCTAAGCCATCATCATCTCTTATCTGGATAAATGTAATGATCACCCCACTTTCCCTCTTCCTGTCTTGATTCCAATCCATCCTTCACAGAGTAGCCAGATTGAGCTATGACAAAAATAAATCAGTTCATACAACATTCATAACACTTGGACTAAAACCATGCCCCTCCATTTCATTCGTAATTTCCTCCACTTACAATGTCAGTAGGATGCCTCACAGGCTTGGTGTAACACCACACTTAGCCCTATGTTGCTCATCCTCACTAACAGGGGACAACGGGTGCATACACAAAACCCTCCCTTTTCCTATTTCAAATTAAAGAGAATCTCAAACACTGAGAATAAGGCCATGCATCCTCAGAATTCCTACCTTCCAGCAACTGAAGTCAGGAGAGAGCTCCAGACATTCCAAACACTCTGACACTCATAGCCTTGACATTTTTAACTGCATTGAGTCCGCAAGGACTTATTTTTTAATTAGTCTGCAATTGAAACTGCTGGCTCCAGGGTTACCCTACAGCTCCTGTGTTCTAATGCCTTCTCCAGGCCCTATTGGCACTCTTCTCTCACTCTTGAAAACCATCCATTATGTTCCTTGAAGAAAAATTTCCTAGATCCTCAATCTTTCCCTGAAGCCTTCATAGTCTTGCTCTAGCAAAGACACTCTTTCCCTGCAGCATTCTTAACTGATTCAACTGATGAAAGTTTTTCTTTTTTTTTTTTTCTTCCCACAGCCTGAATCCACCAGGTAGATGTCCTTCTCACTCTTCATTTCTGTTTCCATAACATTTCTTTCTTTTTTCTCCTTAAAAATTAACTTTGAATCCTATGTTTTCTGAGTTTTTTAGTTAGTAACTCCTATTTTTCATGACCCATCCTTTAGCAGACTTGCCCAATTCTTAACCTTTACGCTTCTAACTCATAGGCTCTTCAACATTATTCTGGTGACTTTTCTCAATAATTTCGCAGTAGGTTTTCTTTATGGCATCTGACCATTTAATTTCTGGAATTTCTCTCCTCTATTTATCTCATCCTGCATCCTATCTCAGTCACTCCCAAAAACATACCCTGGAGATTCTCATTATGTATAATATCAGCCCCTTCATAATCTTAATGTGATGCATCTTGTTCTCTGACCACTACATTCTATCTTTCTAGTTCATTCCATTTAAATATGTCAAATGTCTTTTCAACTCTATTGACCCTTTTCCAATTTTCCTCAGTCCCTGATGTTTTCTCTTTCCTGATTACCTAGATTAAGTTCATAATCAATCATTAGATTCATAACTTTCACATCACTCCAGTTCTTATTCCTCTTGTGATTTTTGTACCCTCTTTCCAAAACCAATAACCAACTAAATCCATATTTCTACTTATTACTTGTGTATACTAATTCAGCTGAATGTGAATGTGATTTTTCTACAAAAACATACGACCATCTTGGCTGGTCTCATGATTATAAACATCAAGCAGACTCTTAACGCTGTTCACAGTCATGCCATAATTCCTTACACTATTCACTCCCCTTATCTCTTAAGTGCCAATTTCACATCTTTTTCCTCCTTGTGCCTCAAATGCCTTTTCCGTAAACTCAATCTTATTAATGAGTGATCTTACTTCTCTGTGAAAACTACTGAAGATAGCTGAGCAGAATTTCCCCTAAAGCCCACCGTTATGTCTACCTACTTACCAGGATCTGTACTCATACAATCTGCCTGTTACTGTCTCCAAAGACCCCTAACATTTGCACGAAATCTGATCTCCTCTCCCTACACTAAAATATTTCCCCAACAATTCACCCCTGCTTCCTATCATTACATTTTTTCTTAATAGATCTTTACTGTCGTCACACAAACTTCTTGTTAGTTCACCCATCTTTACAAAAGTAAACAAACAAAACAAACACACAATTTTTTTTTTTTATCTAACCTTTCCCATCTGCTACCTCCTCATTTATTATTTGCTTCTTTCTAAAGCTAAACTCCATGCCAGTATTGTGTTTACTCATTGTGTTCTTTCAACTTTCTCTCCTCCCATTATTTAAAACACATTTCAATCGGACTTTCAATCTAACCCCTCCATCAAAATGGTTCTTTTCATGGTCACCAAAAGGCTCCATGCTATCATCAGATTTGGTTAAACTGATGGTCAATTCTCAGTCCTCAGCTTGCTTGATCTCTCATTTTGCTGATTACATTCTTAGTAATACCTTTTCTGCAATGTTTTATAATCCCACTTTCATTTGGTTTTCTCTTTACCTTACTGGTCCTTTCTCCCTACCTTCTTTGTTGCTATCTCCTCCTTCCTGATGGAAAACCCAAGATCTTCTTTTCTTTATTAAAAATCACTCATTTCAAGATATATCTCATTCATTATATAGCTTTCAATAACATCTGTATGCCATCAACTCTCAGATTTATGGATCTACTCATGAGTGCTCACCTGAGTTCATACATGCCCCTGCTTATTTAACATTTGTCTGAGATATTAGTAGTATTTCATAATTAACAGTTTCCTGTGATACTTCATAAATATTTCAAGATTAATATACCCAGATCTGAACTCCTGGTCTTACACAGACTGCTAAACCTGCTTCATACACAGCCTTCTGCAACTAAATTGATGGAAACTCTATTCTTTCAATTTTCAAGCTAATAATCTAGACTTCTTCCTTTCTCTCATACTCTACACATAACAAAATCCTCTTGAGTCTGTCTTCAAGTCCCATAAAAAATTAGGCTGCTCCTAGCCCGCTTCATTGAAAACAGATTCTCAGGTGGGCTGCTGCAATACCTTCCTAATAGGTCTCCCTGCTTCCACCTGTTCTTTTTCCCAGCAGTCAGTGTAACCTTTCTAAAAATGTAAATCAGATAAATTTTCTTCTCTCGTTTAACTTTGCTAATAGATCTACATGTCAATCAAAGGAAAAGCTTAAGCCTTACTGATTGCTTTCCAAAGCCCTACATGATCTACTCGTCCTCTTCCTTCCTTCTCTTGTCACCCTCTGAACTCTGTCTCTGTTTCTACCCCTTCTACTCTGCTCCAGAAAGTCTTTGCTTGTCCTAGAACACACCATATATCCTTCCACTTGAAAGCTTTTATACTGGTCTTTCCTGCTGCCCATTATTCCTCCCCCGTCCTCCTCGCAAATATCCATGTGTCTTATTCTCACCCCAGTTTCAAGTTTTTATGCAAATCTTATCTTTTTTTTTAAGATTATCAAAGTATTTTATTTTATTTTTTTATTTATTTTATTTTTTTTATTGTTTGTTATTATAGGGGTACAGATGTTTAGGTTACGTATGTTGCCCTTGCCCCCCCTTCCCGCCAAGTCCCAGTCCCAAGCGTGTCCATCTCTCGGATGGTGCGCATTGCACTCTTTGTGTATGCATATATCCGTCCCCTCCTCCTCTAGTAAAATGTGGTATATGTATACCACGGAGTACTATTCAGCTTTAACAAACAATGGTGATATAGCACCTCTTGTATACTCCTGGATAGGGTTGGAACGCATTCTACTAAGCGAAGTATCCCAGGAATGGAAAAACAAGCACCACATGTACTCACCATCAAATTGGTAGTAACTGAACAACACATAAATCTTATCTTCTTAATGAGGCCTGCCTGGACCACTCTATTAAAATATTATACTCTCTCCCTTCATCAGCATTTTTAGCTCTTCCTGTAACCTAAGCACAGTGTCTGATATATAGTAAATATTTAATAAGTATTTTTACTGAAAATTAAAACCTTTCAAAAGTTTGCCAAGTACATTAGAGTAAAATCAAGATGCTGTGTCGTGTTCTAAAACTGCCTGCAAAATTACAGCTACATAGGAGAAATAGGTTCTAGTATTCTATTCCACTGTACGATGACTAAAATTAAGAAGAATGTATTGTATAGTTTTAAAGAGCTAGAAGGAAGATGTTGAATGTTCCCAATGCAAAGAAATTATAGGTATTAGAGATGGTGGATATGCTAATTACCCAGATTTGATTACTTATACATTATATGTATGGAAACATCACAATGCACCCCCCTATAAATATGTTTAATTATTTTATGTCAATTTAAAACTGTTTAAAAAGTATTAAAAAGGGAAATAGAAAAATAAACAAAAATAACCCACATTTGTCTATGTTTTATGGTGTGTTACATATTGTGTGTGTATAATGTGCACTACTATATGTGTGTATCTCAACTCATTCTCTACTCTCCTAACTTACTTGGTTTCAGTCACACTGTCTTTCAGTTCCTGAACATTCCAAATTCTTTTTCACCTCAGGGTCTTCACAGCTGACCAATATTCCTTTCCTTTCTCCTGACCAATATTTCCTTAACCTATTTCATAGTGTACTTTCCATTTTTCCACCTCAGCTTAAATGTCACACTTTGGGCTGTTTTTCTTGACTATTATCTTACCGTTAAACCCCGATGTTATCCTACATCACAACATTATACTCTCCACTTCCTGTCTGGTTCTTTCATTTTTCTCCTTGCTCATTGTCTCCCTCTAAAAGAATGTAAATTCAATTATATTAAGACTTAGTCTGCTTGTTCTAAAAAG
>RJWJ010015085.1:0-36833 GCA_004363605.1 Indri indri | reverse complement strand
TACATGAAATTCTTGTTCAAAGGATAAAACCAATTGTACTTTTATGTTAATATATTATCGATACTAAAGCTAGATGGGTGTGGTGGCTCATGCCTGTAATGCCAGCATTTTGGGAGGCCAGGAGTTCGAGATTAGTCTGAGCAACATAGCAAGACTCCATCTCTATAAAAAGTAAACAAATTAGCCAAGCGTGGTGGCACACACCTGCAGTCCCAGCTACTCGGGAGCCTGAGGCAGGAAGATCTGTTGAGCCCAGAGTTTGAGGTTGCTGTGAGCTGTGGTCATGTCATTGCCTTCATGCCCAGGCAGCAGAGTGAGATTCCGTCTCAAAAAAAAAAAAAAAAAAAAAAAAGCTAAAGCTAATTTTAATAAAACCTCATAAACAAATCCATTCAACCTTAGTCAGCTTTGACCACACAAGATAAGATTTTCATAAACCTTTTATAACCTCTTATAGTATTCTATTAAAGGGCGGATCAATGCTCTGAGAAAACTCCGTTGTTCCAACACAGGAGCCCAGGCTCTGGCACCGCCTCAGTGTGCTATTGATATTAATGCTCCATTTTTAGAAAAACTTATAAATAATCTCCTTTGAGTTTTAGCCAACTTGGTCACACACAAAATTCCTTTCACAAGATTAATCTTCCATAAACCTTTTACAACTTGCGTAAACTTTCAGTTTTGTCCTATACTTTTTTTTATGTTGGCATTTTACCTTAGGACAAAAATTTCCTTTTCTTTCCCCCTTATCATTTTGACCACACGAAGTTCTCTCTCATGCAAAAGAAAAAAAAAATTACTTTTTTTGTTACTGCGCAGCTGGGTTCTATTGCCCACTGCTCAAAAGGAAGCCAATACACTGAGTGTGCAGGGCTTGCAGTGGCCAAGAAGTTTCATATTGCAGGGCGCTCAGTGAGGAGATGGGAGAAATTTCTCAAATCTGTCTCCCTGAGAATTCGGGGGCTAGGGTTTTTAAAGGTAGTTTGGCAGGCGAAAGCCTAGGGAACTCGGTCTACTGATTGTCTGGGGATGAACTCTCAGGGTTGGGAAGCAGAAATTGTATTGTCTTCTTGCACTGAGTCAGTTTCTGGTTAGAGGATTACAGGATCTGTTGAATCAGTTCCGACATATGGCCGCTGGTCTGCTTGGCATCAGTTGGTCCCCCCAGTGCACAATCTGGAAGATATCTCAAAGACCTGTCTTGGGTTTTATAAAGCGATGTTATCTGTAGAAGCAACTGGGGAAGTCACAAATCTTATGCTAGTCAAGGGTACATGACTCCTAAGCAGAGAGCAATTATAGGAAGGCAAGCTACGTACGGAACAATGCCTGGTTATTTTTTTTTAACTATACCTATACCTTTGCAGAGTTCAGGCCCCTGACATGGTTCCCGCCTTATGGCCCTTTATTAACTTCATAAAGGGCAGTTTCATTTTCAACTTTCTTTACCAAAATACGTCTTACTTTCTTTATATACTCTGTAAATAGAATTGTTTCTCTTACATCTAGTAGTTTTAATTACATATATTAACTACAATTTTAACTCTTAATAACCCTAATTCCCAGTGAAAACCCTAGGAAGTAAGTAATTTTGAACTGTTTTATATCAGCATTTATAGATGAAAATCATTTCAGAATTTTTAGAAAGATGTTTCTTCAATTTTTATTTCTTAACAGATCTAAATATATATAGCTTTTCTATATCATATAAATAATTCAGACATTTTATTATTGCCTATTATTTAACATAACATGACTTTAAGAGTATTACCGAAAAAGATTTTCAGAACTATGAAAAGTTCGTTTATAAATTTTATCCATTTACATTCATTTAGCTTATTCATTCTTAACAATTATGCTTAAATAGTTTATGAAACAGTGCTAGCCATCATCTTGTTATTTTTTTATTGATCATTTTTGCAGCCTGCATATTTTAGGCAGTCATCATCTAAGCGAGAACTCCAAAGTTAAATACATGGGTATTTTGCTGATCAGAAGACACAGCTGCTTTCATTAAACCAACAATATTAAACTAGTCGTATTTACCAAAGGTTTACCCAAGTCATGTGAAAGGTAAAGTTTGTTATGTAAACTTTAAGCCAACATGTTCCTCAGAAGTTTCCAGTGGCTAAGCTGCAGCAAGGGAGATGCCCTTACAAGGGGAGATTTCCTTTATAAATGTAAATTTATTTCACAGAGTTTCAAAATGGCCAGATAAATACCAGAAAGTAGTATTTTAGAGACCCATCTAGTTAGATAGGTGATCTTTTCAACTTGGCATGTTTCTTGATTAGATTACTGACTTCAGGGTGGAGCCCTTTAAGGAACAGGGCAAAGCACACATTTGCAGTTTCCAAGGCCTGATATTTAACCATGTGAAAAGCAGGCACAACTGGAAAGCAGCACGTCTAGATCTTTACAAATCAAGGATCCCACTTTTACATTCGATCCTTCCCCAAAGAGTTTCCTGCTATGATACTGAGCTGCACGGCACTTCCACAGTGCACCTCGCGACAGACATTCGCCGGATGCTGGGGGACAACCCGATGCCAATCAGCTCATCTCCTGCAGGAGGCAACCCTTGGTGGAGTTCTGCAACCTCCAAGTGTTCAATCTTGCCCTTTATCTCAGCGCACAAAGAGAACAGTAGCTCCCTGCAGTGACAACCACTCACTGCAACCGACGACATCAGCCACTTCTAAACCTGCAGCTTCTGCCAGGGACTTGTCAGCCATTGCACATGTTCTCTCTCATAGTGCAAACTAATCCCTGGTACCTCCAAAGCCAAAGAGATCAGGTACTACTTTTAATAGCTCTTGTAATTCCTGGTTATTTAACAATTTAGTTTTGTAAACTAAAAATAAAATCCTAAGCCCTCTGCTGTCTAAACAGACCCCCTCTTTCCCAAGGGGACCTCAAGAAAACCTTAAAACTGAGTTCCTGGCCATGAAAGGAAGGGAGGTCAGACACTTTGTTATACCCTCCTCTCTTTTGGGGTTTAGATACAACAATTGACTGACATTAATATTAAAACAGAGGTCATAAGACTGACAAAACAGACTCCTTGTGACAATAAGATACTAATTAACAAGACCTAAGGACATTCCAGGCAAAGATTAAATCACACCTGTAGGCCATCAATCTGCTTAACAGATCACTTCAGTCTGTATATTGTGGCTTGTCGCTGATTAATAGACTTCCTTATCTCAACTTAAAACATTCTAAGCCTTTAGACAAAGCTTTATTTCTTTAATAAATTACAGATCAAAGAATCTTTGAACCCACCTATAACCTGTAACCCACCCTCCCCTGGATGTCCTGCCTTTTTTGGGCTGAACCAATGTATACCTTCCATGTATTGATTTATGATTTTCCCCACAATTCCTGTCTCCCTAAAATGTATAAAACCAGACTCTAACCCAACTGCCTTGGGACCACTTACTCAAGGCTGCTTGGGGATGGCTCCCAGGGCTGACAGTCACTCATGTTTGGCTCAGAATAAACCTCTATAAATTATTTTACAGAGGTTTTTTTTTTTTCCTGTTAATTGTTTCCTTCATGACAATATGAATTGTATTTGTTAATTAGAAGATTTCAAAAGAATTTTTAAACCTAATAATTCTATTTTATTTTCTGATTCTAAATACATTTTTTCCCCTTTTGAGAGAAGATGTGGATATTATATAATTTACAATCCGTTTTGAAATGTCCAGGCTTTTTGCAGTAATTGCAAAGCAGGGGATTGGATCAGGTTTGGAATTTATTAGGGCATTTAGGGGTTACAAATTGGTTCAGTAATTATTTTAGTTGTAAACTTATGACTTTGTTTGCTTTTCCTCTTGTTTAACTTCCCTTTCCTTTTCTTCCTCTGTCAGAGTATGGGACATTTGATTGGCAAGATTAGCTAGATCATGAGGTTGAGAGGTAGCCCCAGTAGGGTGTTGTTTCTTTATTATAATTGCCTATTATCCTTTTATAAAGTTTGAGTTAAGGAGAGTGTCATTTTGTTGGTTAGCATAACTTTCTTCTGATAGGTAGGTCTGAATATTATTTAACTTTTTTTCAGATCTCTCATAGTATGACATTATAGGCTTATCAAAATGTTTTCTGGCATTGTATTTTTTACCCCAATCAACTACTCTTTGGAAAAACCAAAGGGCTAGTGTCTAGTAAGGCTTTGGAAGTATTTCGGGCCCATTCGTGGTCTGCTTCAGAAAACTTATGGCAGTCTTCTAAAGGACTTCTCCAATTTGTCTTTGCTATTGAATCTTTGGCTTTTCTTTCTGACACTAACATGTGAACCAATTGATATCAATCAGAGAATCCAGGATCATAAGCTTGAATGCTTAATTCAAATTCTTCAGCAAATTCAACAAGGCCCTGAAGAGGATCCAGGAATTCTTTAATTATGCTGTTATGTTCCACTTTTGACCATGGTTGATCGATCAAGGCCAGCTCTCCTCAACTGGACACATCATGTTCCCAGAATGGAACCAGAACAGTAGAAGGAGGAGAAGAAAGGGGAGTTAAGTCTGGACAAGAACATTCTGACAAAGAGGAGGAGGAGCTGAAGGAAAGGGAGAAATTTGAAATGTCAGTAGTCTTTCTCAATTCAGAAATTGTTCTAGACAATCTTTTGTTTTCCTCTTTCGAAGAAACGAGTTCATCAGAACCTCTTTTAAAAACTTCTAAGTATCATTGAAAATAGCTCTCCTAGTTATTGCTTTGTTTTATTTTTTTCATTGCCCTAATTGCATTATATTGTTTTGTTTTGTTTTAGAGCTGGCGTTTTCTAATTGAGCACACAGATAAACTAATTTAAATATTTCAAGGTACCTCATTTTGGCCATTGCAATTTGGGGTCATCGTAAGTTATGCATGACCAGTTTTCTAAATATTTGCTTGAAGAGGTGTTGCAAGTGTAAGGTTTTTGGATGGCCGGTGCCAGAGAAAGAAAGACAAGCAGAGTGAAAAGGGCAAGCAATGAGGCTTTATTTGAGCGCTCCCGGGCGAGGTTCATGGGTCCCAAGAGAGGGGCCAGAGAAGTCGCACTGCCTGGAAGTTTTGAGCAGGCTTATATATGTTTTTAGAGTTGGGGGATGCAGGTTTCTTTGGCGCGAAGAGTGGGGAATCCTTTGTTGCAGTTTTAGGGTGGGTATTGAGAAGTAGGAGGGGCCGGTGGTACGTGTGGATTCCAGGAGGGGGTGGTGGTATGTGTGGGCTCCAGGGATCGAAACTTCTCTTATCTGGGTGAATATTCAGGTGTGGTTATTCTTTAACTTAGCTGGGCCTAGCAGTTATTTTTGGCGGGTCTTGTGGGCTTCTCTTTTTTTCTTTAGGGAGGGGAGGGGTGCCTGCCACCAGCCTTACAGTAAGCAATAAACATAATCTAGCTGGTGTTTCTCGTGGTGGATCTCTCCTTAAGGAGGAAGACCTGGTTTTTGACAATTGAACTTGCGGGGAGTTAGCTACATTCCCAGCAAAAAATCAGGTCCCTTAGGTAAGGGTCGTCACAAAGGATAAGAAAATAATAGAAATAAAAGAATACACAGAGACGAAGGTATAGTTTTATAGATTTATAAAGATAAAAGGCAAAAAGCAGGGTACTCAGGGGTCCCTATGGTATCCCTGTGAACCGTAAGGCTCCGAATAAAGCTTCACATGGGCATTTATAGGTACAGAGATCGGTTGCCAGGGGTAACAGATTTACATAACAACAGGTAGTTCGTTTTGGGTTAAAAGTCTTTCAAAAGGCTTCTATAGATCCCTTAACTAACTTTGGTTACAAAATCTTTCAAAGACAAACCTCTAAGTTCTAAGATAAAGCTATTACTTAACAGAAGGGTTAAACAGAGATATAGTGGCTCCATATTTCTTTATCTAGTTATTGCAGATAGAGACAGGTCATCAGAAGTCAAGCAGGAACTGTCCCTTGGGCTAAACGTTTTTAGCCACAGGTATCTGTCTCTGGGCGGACACTCTTTGATCAGCTCTCATCCTGTGATTCCATGTAGACCTTGCTTTGTCCTTCAAAGCAGGTGAGAACCATGGGGTTGAGACCGCAGCAGTTACCTTGGAAAGCAGCTGCTGCTGACCTTTGAGATGCCCTCCTGAGGTGGAGCAGCTTTTGATATGCAAACTAATGTGTGCACATATTCTTTCAGGGCAGAGCCCCGCAAAACTCCTGGGACCATTTCTGTCTCTAATATAGTTATATTAATTTATGGAGCGACAGAACTGAGCTTCAGAATCTGGCCAGTTTAAAAGATAACAAAATTTTCACGTAAGCCATAAAGATTCATTTCCTCTTTTCAAAGAGAAACTGTTTTCTTCTTGACTAAATTTTGAATGAAGGAAGAAGTTGAAAAACTCTAATGAGTAATTCAAAACAAAACTTTAACATCAGAGAAAAGTGAAAGTCACAAATCTGTGATCAGAGAGAATTACAAACTAAACTCCTACGTGATAGTAGCACTTCAATTCCAACCCTGTCACTTTAGGAATGTGTGTGGCTCTGTGTAAAGTCTGAATCCTTAATTAAACCCGTGTACCAGAGGGAATGGCCTGAAAACAACAGCAAAAATATTTTCTGTCTCTTTAAAACTTTCCCCACTCTTTTTGGGAACTTCAGCCTGCCCTGCATACCTGAGGCAGGTTAAGTCTTTTGTTTTACAAGAGATAACTCAGCCATCCCAGGCCAGTGCCAGCAGCCCAGGTAGGCCCAGGTGGGACTTTGTCTTTGGCAGAGAAGGGATGATTAGAATAGTTAACCACAATAGCCTAGGGCTGAGAGGCCCCCCCTTTAAAAGTTCTGTATTTCTGCTTATGTTCAGGAAATTTGGATTTTGAAACCAGACGGTCTACCATTTTTCCTCCTTTACCAGTAAAGTAAAAAACTTCTTTTTCTTTCTCCTCAAACCACCTGTTTTCATTCTTATGATGCAGCCTCCTCGAGGACAAGTGCCGAGCTTTCAGTAACACCCAGAGGATTTGGATCCTGAGAGAGGCCTTACCAGAGGTCCCTGCTGAGTTCGGCGAGGTCGGGTGAACGAACGTTGTTCATGCTGGTACCAAGGTTCCGATTGCCGGTGAAGTCGGGGAGATTACTGGAGGCCAGCTTCAGGTCCCAACTAGGTCACCAAAATACCTACCTTAAATAGTGAGATACAGAAAATATGATTAAGTGTAGGGTTTATTTGAGCCCAAAGCTTAAGGATGGCCACGCGGGAGCATAGAGTCAAGTTGCTCTGAATATGTATTCCGATTAGCAGCACTTACAGCTGGAATTTTTTTTCTTTTTTTTTATAGAATTTTAAAATTTCATATAAAACATTTAATTAACAAAGAAAAGATGGGGTCTCACTCTTGTTCAGGCTGGTCTTGAACTCCTGAGCTCAAGCGATCCTCCCGCCTTGGCCTCCCAGAATGCTAGGATTACAGGCATGAGCCACCCCGCCCAGCCAACAAGTGGATTTTTAATGGAAAAAAGAAGAGGCAGTTTCTAAGCTGTTTACCTTTGCCAATAATTTACATGAAAATAACATAAGTTATTGATTGGCTATGTGTTGTTTTTGTGTCTCAAACTCCAGGAACAGGAAGATAATGGGTGAGACAGCAAGCTAGGAACAAAATGCCTTTAAACAACTATCCTGGGGCATGGTGGGGTGCGGGGTTGTGGGTCATGACTGAAGTCCCACACTCAGGCATCTCTGAGCCTGATACGTTTTGCATGCCTCACATAGCTCAGACAGCTCTGAGCTATTTTTCTTGTCTCATTCTAAATCAGGGGTCAGCAATCTTTTTCTGTAAAGGGCCAGATAGTAAATATTTTCAGCTTTGTGGCTACACAGTCTTTGTTGCAATTTCTCAACTCTGCCTTGTAGCTAGAAAGCAGCCATAGGCAATACGCAAAGGAATGGGTGTAGCCATGTTCAATAAAACTTCATTTACAAACACAGAATTTTTTACAAAAATGGATTTGGCCTGTGGGATGTAGTTTGCTGATATCTATTCTAAATGATTGCTTAAATTTCTATTTTTTAATTTGTAAATTTTAATTAAGTAATTTTCTATTATGGTACAAATGAATTTACCTTTCTTAAACAGTTCTCCTTTCTGCAGTTGCTTACCCTACCAATTCATCCTAATAGAGTTATATTATTATCAGTTAATTAATATTCTGTGCTTACATTATTATGAGTGGGTAATTACTGTTCTCTGCTGGGTCAAGTAGTATACCATGTGACATTTCCTTTTTCTTACAGCTTTTATTTTTAACCTGGAGTTGATAACTATTTCATTCTTTTTTTCATTTGCATAGTGTCTTTGACCTTCAACAGCCTCTCTTAATTGTCTGTATGGTTAAACAGCATATCAGTACCTCTTGCTTTTTTCAATGCCATTGTGTAGCTGGAGCCCCTCCTAGATCCCTCCAGCCTCCTGCTCTAGTGTGGACTGGGTACTCCCTGGGCCCGGGCTCATCTCTTATCCCAAACCTTCCTTTCTCCATTGTCCTGGAAATTCACTCTATCTCTTTTCTGTATTAGATCTCTTTTTCTCAGATCCCATGTCTTCCTCTCTGATTTACTTCCTCTGAAAGGGGTACATGGGAGGTAAATTTTTGAGATTTGGTATATCCAAAAAAGTCTTTTATCTACTATCACTATTTATTTATTTATTGAGACAGAGTCTCTCTCTGTCGCCCAGGCTAGAGCATCATCCTAGCTCACTGCAACCTCAAACTCCTGGGCTCGCATGGTCCTCCTGCCTTAGTCTCCCGAGCAGATGGGACTACAGGTGCACAACACCATGCCTGGCTAATTTTTTTTTCTATATTTAGTTGCCCAGCTAATTTTTTCTATTTATTTATTTTTTTAGTAGAGACGGGGTCTCGCTCTTGCTCGGGCTGGTTTCTAACTCCTGATCTCGAGTGATCCTCCTGCCTCAGCCTCCCAGAGTGCTAGGATTACAGGCACGAGCCACTGTGCTCGGCCTATTTTATTTCCTTTCTCTAATGTTTGAGGCTTCCCTCAACTTCTTGGTAATCTTTGTCTGTTCTTATTAAAGAATGAGGCACTAAATAAAAAGCTGTGTGACAGTTCTAAATCCATAGAGAGGGCTGTCAATTGGTGGTTCTCACCAAAGGAGATACAGCAGCTAGAGTGTTTTTTGGAGGAACCCCCTGAGCATCATTATCAATGAAACCTCTTATTTTCAGCCTCAAGTTCACTTTCTGCATTGAAAGTGCCTCTGATTACTGAGCCTTTCTGGGTTTCTGCAAGGTGAGTTGACTCGCTTCTCACGGTATCACCCATACACAGCCTCTCCCTTTTTTGTTTTTTGTGCGGTCTCTTGAGACTCAAGTTTTTTCTGGTCTGATAAGACAGACAGGGTCCTCCATCAGCTTTTCATCCTCCCAAAACCTGTGGACAACTCCTTCCCCCTGTTGTTCCCATTCTGTCCTTTTTGTCCTCGTGGGCTTAGTTCACTCTTATTGCAATGCCCATTGGTTTCTTTGCTTCCATCCTTGTTCAAGCAGAGAAGCAAGAGAGATCCAACCAGAACATTTGTGGGCATTCCACAGGACAACTGCCCTAACCTTCTTAGCAGTCAACAGCACAGAAACAAAGGGATAGAAGGGGACTCTCCTACATTAAAAATATTTAGGAAGCAAACTGAAGAATGCAATGTGTGATCCTGATATAAACAAACCAATTGTAAAAAGACATTTAGGGACAATTGGGGAAATTTGAACATAGATATTAAAAAATAATTAATTTTCTTAGGTATAATCATGGTATTATGGTTATGTAGGACATGTATTTTCTAGAGACACATATTTAATTAGTTATGATGAAATATCATGATGTCTGAAAATTTGCTTTCAAAAACTCAACAAAAAGATAAAATAAAATAAAATATGGCAAAATGTTGATAATTGTTAAATCCAGGTGGTAGATATGAGTATTCAGTATTTTTCTTTCCCACTTTTATGTAGGTTGGAAATTTTTCCCCAAAAAAGAGAGGAGGAAATTAACATCATGCTATTCGCGATGGCTTTGTATAGCTTCCCAGTTCCTTAAAGTAAAATCCGAAGCTCTGACTGTGGCCTTCAAGGCTCTACGAGACCTGGAACCAGCTGTTCCTGGGATCTCAGCTCCAGCCTTCTCACCAACCCCCTAGCTGCCTCAGGGCTGTAGTCTCTGCCTGGCACGTTCTCCCAGCCAATGGGCCGCTCCTCCACCCATTCAGCATTCTGTCAGCTGATCAGAAAGACCTTTCCTGACCCTCCATCTAAAATAACATTTTCTCTCCTTTCACGGCATTTCTTATTCCCCCTTCCCTGCTTTTAATTCTTTATAGCATTTATTATCACCTGGCTTTTATGTGTTTGTGGTAAAATGTATATAACATAAAATTTTCCATTTTAACCATTTTTAAGTGTTCACTTCAGTGGCATTAACTACATTTACATCGTTGCACAACCATCACCATCATCCATCTCCAGAACTTTCTCATCATCCCATACTGAAACTCTGTACTCATTGTACAATAACACCCCCTTCCCCCGGCCCCTGGCAACCACCATTCTGCTTTCTCCTTCTATGCATTTGACTACTCTAGATACCTCATACAAGTGGAATCATACAGTATTTGTAATTTTGTCTCTGGTTTGTTTTACTTAGCATAATGAATGTCTGTAAGGTTCATCCATGTTGTAGCATGTATCAGAACTGCATATCGCCTGCTATTTTATGTATTTATTTGTTCATTTGCTTATTATCATCTGCTTATTTTTATCATCTGCTCTCCACCCCCCACCCCCGAGGAATGTAAGGTCCTTGGGGCAAGAGCTTTGTTTTGCTCGATCATCTAGAACAGTGCCTGGGCACAGAGTAAGCTCTCAAATATTTGTTGAGTAATTTGCCTCCCATTGGGGTAATCTTTTTGTGCATAGAGCTGGCCTTCTTTTTTGAACATGGCTTGTCTATTCAGCAAGCAATTTTTTACCTCCTGCTGTGCTAAACACTCTTGGAGACAGAAAAATAAGACAGTGAAACCCATGCAGCCGAGAGGGTTAGAGTGATGCCTGTTTTCCTTGTCTATTTTTTTGGCCAACATTTATCCCCTTCCTCTGATAATAGCAATGGGATTTTTTTCCGAGGGGAGTCTCCCCTCCCCATTCTCAATCTATGTTGTTCGGAGGGAATCTATCTTATTCTCTGGCTTCAAGGAAAGACAAGCAGCCCAGGCTTGCCAATAAGATCCAGGCCTAAGACTTTTGTTGTAACCATTACACTAAGAGTACAAAACTGAGAGAATGTTAGCCTAAAATTGTGATGCCCCACTGCATTGAAAGCTTATGTTTGAGAATAAAGACAACACAGAAGAAAATAGAATTAAGAGATGGTCAAAAGGAAACAGAGGCCTGATAACATTGTTTGAGCTCCTGGATCCAGCCATGCCTGAAGGTAGAGATCCATTTCCTGGACTTCCAGCTTTATGAGCCAATAAATTCTCAACCCCTTCCCCCTCACGTACTTACGTATTCTTATTTTGATTTGAATTGGATTTCTGTCCCCTGCTACCAAAAGATTTCTTACCAATGTAAGGGAGATGGACAAAATTGAAAGAGGGTAGAGAGAGGTAGCTTGTGGGGTTAGGAAACTCAGAGCTGTTATCCAGGAAGGGCATAAGGGACCTGGGATGTCTACCCCCACGCAGAGAAGCCTCTTAGAAACAGGCTTTAGATATGTAAACAGCTGTCACATGGAAGAAGAACTAGATTTGCTTTAGATAATGCAAGAGGGAACACCAGGACCTGCAGGTAAATATTTTCAGGAAAAACTCACTTCAGTAGAAGGAAAAACATTGAGGCCCCAGGAGCAACTCAGAGGTACAGAGGCGATGTGGGAGTGAATGAGCCCAGGGGTGGGAGACGTGCATGGTTAAGCTGGTGAGAAAAGGGGCAGCCCCGCATGGGGCCTCATTCTAAACACTTACGGTCCCTCCAGTCTGGAACTGGGGACTCTTTGCTTGTGCTGACTGATGTAAGTGGAGAATAAGTTTGTCACCGGAAGACATTAGACACATGGCCCCTCCTTCTTACCATTGGGCCCAGTACTGACATCCCAGATGCTAATTATTGATATTAATAGAAGATCGTTCAAAAACAGAATTGATATGGGCTGCAAGTCATATTGGCCCATGGGTTATAAGAGAGGGGGCTTTCCCAAGGACTTTGACAAAAGTTTTTCTTATTGGATTAGTCTTTCCTGTAAAAGAGTATCTGGCACCAAAACATGTGCTTTGGTTTTGTTAAGAATTGCTTTATAATTCAAAGAGTCTGGGTCACAGCCCTGGAGAGTTTCTGGATGGCAACTGCATCGCAGTCCTGAAATAAAATACGCTCCCAATGTGCTGCCACCCTTTCCCGTGGCAGTGCAGGAAGTCTAGAAAGAGGCTCCGAAACCTCCCCTCCCTCCCCTCCCAGGCCTCCTCCTCTCATTTGCCAGGATCTTTTCCTTTCTCACTCATCTCCTGTCCCCAGATCTAGCTCTTGGACCGGGGCCAAATCTTCGGAAGGTGTTTCTGGAGAAGAAGAAAAGCTATAGTGACGAAAAAATGTACATCAGTCTAGAATCATTACAGCGTGACAAGAAGAGTTTGGGCTTTGGAGTCAGACAGGAACCGAGTTTAAATTCTCAATATTCCAGGCTGAATTTCCTCACCTATAAAAGGAGGAGGGTGACGCTTTCTTAAGGGGGTATTTTGAGAATTAAAGATGATGTCATTAGTGTTCAGTAGAGAGGACGGATGGCCATTAAAAGATTGAAAGAATGAAAAATATTTAAATAATGATTGCTAGAAGACCAAAGGGCCTTCAAAACCCAAAGAGTGATCCTTAAATGGTTGGTTTTCAGGTACAAGGAGAGACTAGTGACAAAGAGAGAGTGGGGAGGGAAAGAGGGACTTGTTTTCTCAGGAGGGGTCAAGGAGAGCATGAAGAATGCTTAGAGATTGTCAAGGTTTTGCCTGGGAGATTCTGCTAGCTGCCTACCTGGTCCCTCTCCTTTCTTTCCTGGGCACATAGTAGTTCGATTACATTTCCCAGCCCCCCTTGCAGTTAAGGGTGGCTATGTGACCGCGTTCTCTCCAGTGGAGTGTGGGTGGTGACAGTATGTGGCAATTGGGAACTCAGGCCTTAAAATTATGAGCATGTCTCCTTGTCTTTTCCCCTTGCACCAAATGCAGTTCAGATGTGGCTGCAAACCCGGCCTCAATCATGTGGATAACACCTGGGCTCTTGGGGTGGCACAGCAATTATCTGGAAAGAACCTGGGTCTTGACAGACCGTGTGCCGCAGGGCTGCCAGCCTTCGTGGACTACAGTGTGAGAGAAAAATAGACTCCTTTGCTCCCGAAGCCATGGTTTGGTCGGATCTGTTTGTTCTAGTAGCTGAGCCTTGGCCTGAGTGATACATCTGGTATGGACCACCTTGGGTGTAAGGCATCCGCTTCTCAAAGTCGGGTTCCATTGAATAAACGACAGGCAGTGGTGGTACAGTGGGAAGAGCCCCAGATTCAAAGTTAAGAAATTTGGCTGCTCGGTGAAAATACTTAACGTTTTGTGCTTTGCATTATAGTTGACCAAGGTTTTCTCTGTGAGACCGAGTTTCTTTATCTGTAAAACGGCAACCACTGAAGTAGGAGGAGCATAAGTGCCAGGGTCATGAGTTGGCAAATGTCACGCAGACGTGAGGGCCTGCCCGCGTCCTGGGTACTGGGGGCCCTAGACGTGCTCTGTCTCAGCTGAAAGGCAAGGTCAGGTCTTCTGAAGAGAACCCAGGGGACAAAAGAGGTCAGAGTCTGCTGCCTCGTCTCCTGGGCAGATTGGCACGCAAGAGGCCCACGGCGAGGCTGGGTGTGGCGGCTCACGCCTGTAATCCTGGCACTCTGGGAGGCCGAGGCGGGCGGATTGTTTGAGCTCAGGAGTTCGAGACCAGCCTGAGCAAGAGCGAGACCCCGTCTCTACTAAAAATAGAAAGAAATTAGCTGGAAAACTAAAAATATACAGAAACAATTAGCCGGGCATGGTGGCACATGCCTGTAGTCCCAGCTACTCGGGAGGCTGAGGCAGAAGGATCACTTGAGCCCAGGAGTTTGAGGTTGCTGTGAGCTAGGCTGACGCCACGGCACTCTAGCTCGGGCAACAGAGTGAGACTGTGTCTCAAAAAAAACAAAAAAAATGAGGCCCACGGCGGAATGCACTCCTAACCAGCTAATGGTAAACATATGCAGAATTATAGATACAGCGAAAGCCCGTATAATACCTCGCATTACAAAGAACAGTCTCTGCAGAGGAACACCGCATTAAAATAATGGCTCCGGCAGTCATGAGGCCACCTTCTGAGATAAATGCCAACATCCTTAGCTAATCTAAGTAATGCATGAGCAGGAAGAATGCAGTGGCTGGGAGCCCAAGTGGAGCTGTATAAAGAATTCTTAAGAGCAGCTAGTAACCTCTGAGCGGTAGGCCCAAGTGCATGACAGATGGACATGGACAGTGTAACATTTAATCAAATCCGAGGGGAGAGGGGATCCGAGAGGGCTGGGGGTGGGGGCTAGGATTTTGGCGAGAGGCAGGCTGTCAAGGGGCCTCTGACAGGGCCTCCACCACACCACACACAGTTCTCGTCTCTGTGGCTCATTTGTTTGTTTTTTTTTTTTTTCAGACAAAGTCTCTCTCGCCTGGGGCGAGTGCCATGGTGTCAGCCTCGCTCACAGCAACCTCAAACTCCCGGGCTCGAGCAATCTTACTGTCTCAGCCTCCCGAGTAGCTGGGACTACAGGCATGCGCCACCATGCCCGGCTAATTTTTTTCTATATATATATTTTTAGCTGTCCAGTTAATTTCTTTGTATTTTTGGTAGAGACGGGGTCTCGCTCTTGCTCAGGCTGGTCTCGAACTCCTGAGCTCAGAACGATCCGCCTGCCTCGGCCTCACAGAGTGCTAGGATTACAGGCGTCTGTGGCTCATTTGTTTTGAGCACGATCAACTCCTTCCAAGTCAGGAGTGCCAAGTTAGAAAGTCCACCATGCTCTCATTAAAGAGGTCAGGAGGGGCTTGGCCGAGTTAGGGGGAAAGAGATCACTCCCGTTGGGAAGGGAGGCAGCCTTTTACCTTTGATGTGATGCCCCATGATTTTTGAATTGGAATATTCTAGAGATTGCCTCATTCATTTCCCATCTCCCCAGCCCCATCTCCAGCTCCCATTTTATAGTTGAGGGCACTAGGCCCAGGGTGGACAAGCAAAGTTCCCAAGGTCACACGCAAGTTAAGGGCCGTGGAGATTGTCTCCTCCAATTCAACCCCTTGTTCCCAAATACCTCTCATTTCATAAACACAGATACTGAGAAAGTGCCAAGGTCCAGGTTTCACATCGATTTCAGGGCAGAGGCGAGCAGTAGCCAGGTCGCCTGGTCCCAAACCAGGGAATGTTGACGACCACGTCTCAGCATCTTCTCAGCTGAGAGTGATGCTCATCAAAGGCCCCTCTCCTGGTCTCACTCAATAGGTCTTTCTGCAGCTGTCACCAGCTGGGGATGGCATCCCTGCTGACGGGTAGTGCTCTGCTGCCCAGCGTGGTCAGGTGCTTCCCTTGAACCAGTCAGCTGTGGCCCAGAGGCAGGATGGGTGCAGATGCTGGCAGTGACCAAGTGGGTGGAGGGAGGGTCATTTCCAGAGGGGATGCTGAACAGATGGTTCCCAGGGACAGGTGCTGCAGCTTCCTTGACCTGGAGTCTCCTCATCTGTAAAACGGGGGCAGTAATTATGGCCACACCAAAGGGCTGTTATGAACAGTAAATAGCATATATAGGCAAAGTTTGCTTACATAAGCACCCAATGCATATTAGTTCCCTTCTTTTGTTTTTTTCCAGGAGTATTTCTAAAATCGGAAGCTATTTCCAATACCAAGTATGGTAAAAGAGAAAATGAAATTTTGGCCTGAAAAGTCCACTTTGAAATAGGGGAGTGACATAGTCCAGTTTTTAATTTGAAAAAAATCCCGCTAGCAGTGGTGTGGACCATGAATGGGAAACGGGGTGGGGATGAAAGCAGGGAGAAGGGTGAGGGAGCTATTGCAATGGTCCAAGCAAAAGATGCCTGTGGCTCTGTCCAGGGCAGTAGGGATGGAGTCGCAGAGAGGAGTGGGACAGACCTGATACGTTCTGAAAGTAGCGCTGACAGCACTTGGATGTGGTTAGTAAGTGGAAGGCACAAATCAATAATAGCACCTCAACTGGAGCTCTAATTGCTTTTTAAAAAATTTATCTCCATTGTCTTTTTCTTGGGTGGTTTATTGACTGATTCTTCTTTATTCTCTTTAAAAAAGACATTGTGCTGATTTTTTTAACTAATCAACACTATCGCATTATACCAAAAAATGTATTAGATGTGTATGGGAAATTCTCCCCCCCTCAACCACCCGGTCCCCTCCCTGGAAGCAATCAGAATTAGGAATTTGATGCATATCATTCCAGGGATATTTTATGTATATAAAAGCAAATATATATGTGAAATATATGCTATGTATAATATATATAGACATATATATGGAGACATATGGAAATATATAATTTCCCTTTTCATATAAATGATAACATATTATACATATTTTTCTGCTTCCTGATTTTCCTGATTATGAATGCATCTCGAAGATTATTCCTGTCTTAATTATCTACTGCTGCATAACACATTATCCCAAAACTTAGCGACTCGCTGTCACCTCAGTGGCTGTGGGCCCTGCTTCAGCGGGTCCTCCACTCCTGGTCCCCCACAGGCTGTGGTCGGGTGTCAGCAGGGTTTGCAGTCACCTCAAGGTGCGACTGTGGTCAGCCTCCAAGCATGTCCCTGAGGGTGCTGGCAGAATTTAGTCCCTGGCGAGCCACTGGACAGAGTTGCTCTCTGGTCCTTGCTACATGGGCCTCTCCTACATGCTTGACAAGGAAAGAGAGTTCGAGTACGTCGTAAGTTCCAGGCTTTTATAGCCTCATCTTGGAAGTGACAGCCCATCTCTCGTGTTGTATTCTAGTTCTTAGGAGAAGTCATTAGGTCCAGCTGCCCCACCCCCAACCACCCTCACATGTGCACACACTCACGCACACACACAAGGGGAGGAGGACACAAGGGTGTGAACCCCAGGAGGTGGGGTCACCAGGCGCTATTTCAGAAGTTGCTGACCATAATTCTCCTGCCGTACATCCCAACCACCCTCATTCTGTATCAGCTCTCTGCCATGTGTGGGGCCCTCGTCCCTTTAACCAGGGCTCTCCTGGGGGGTTGCTGGCTTCATGTCTTTCACCCCCACTTGCTGGGAAGCTCAGGAGGGAAGGGGATCTTGTGCATGTGGTGCATACAGTAGGCACTCAGCTGACACTGTTCTCTTTTCGGTGTGTGGAGGATGGAGAAAGGTTTCTCTGTTCTGTCTTAATCAGGGGTGCACTGGGCCACAGATTGCTGCTTGTTCTTTTGGAACTGCTGGTGCTTTGGACAGATGTTCTGGAAGATGTTTGGAACTGCAAGGCAGAGGACATGTTCAGACATGATTGTCAACCGGAAATGGAACTGTGTAAAGGGCCTGACCAAGCTGGGCCGGACACACAAAATAGAGCCACGGTGTCCTGGACGGGACTGAACTTGGGCCATTCTGTGTTTATGTAATCGTTCTGCAGTTGGCAAAGAGCAAGACTACAACCTGATGGGGGAAAGATTGCACTGAAGCAATGTTCCCACTGCCAGGCATCTTGGGAGCAAGTTTGTCCTGGAGCAGAAATTGAGAACTGAGGATGTGAGCCATTGGGGTGAGAGGGAAGTCCATGCTCTCTCTCTCTCCCTCCAGAGCTGAGTCTACCCTGTAAGGAAAGACACGCTCCAAGCAACCCTGGACTGGGGGCTGTGCTGGCCCCTACCAATGCGGAGCAAGCTGGGCAGGTGGGCAGCTCTGCGAGATTCCCTGGGCAGCTCCGAGAAAATCCACGTTGGTCAGGTTGCGAGTGTTTCTCTGTATTTCATTCTCCTTCCAGGGTGCCCAGAGTTTTTCAGCTGCTGCTGAAGCTGCATCTGGTTTCTGTTGAGTGTGAGGCAGGGAGGAGGGGGCCCCCTAGCCACGCTTGGGCTGAGAGGCTGGGAGGAGGACAGAGTGGAGCCACCCACAGAGGACAGCAGGGCTGGGGATGCTGAGGAAGCTGGAGGGAAGAACACAAGGACAAGCGCTGGGGCAGTTGTAACCCAGCACCTGCGGGACGGGTCCGCAAGGGCTCGGTTCCCATGTGAGCCAATAGGGCTCAAAGTAAATTGTATTATAACACGAGTGTCTAGTGGAGATAAGACAGTTTATTATCGTTGGCCAGGGAGGCCTGAACATAGCTGTTCTATTAGATGTCGTAGTAGTAAAAATAGATAATACCAACAATCTAGTATGTCAACATTTCAATGGAACTCTTTACTTTACAAACCCTTTTACCATATATCCATTTCTAGTTGATCCTCAAAATAATCTTACATGTAAAACAGGCATTGGATTGTTAATTGTTATTAATTACCAGGTTAAACTGTATGAAATTGCCATACTTATCGGTCGAACATCGTTAAATGTCACAATTGTGTGTGGTTTGACCTAACATTATTATGAGAATAATAACTATTGTTATTATTATAAATAAAAACAATAATATGGCTTAGTCCATTTTGTGTTGCTATAATAGAATACCACGGACTAGGTAATTTATAAAGAAAAGACATTTATATCTCACAGTTTTAGAGGCTGGGAAGTCTAAGATTGAGGGGCCCACATCTGGAAAGAGCATTCACACTTTGTCATCTCACGGCAGAAGGTGGAAGGGCAAGATAGCACGAGAGGGCAGGGTGAGAGGGGAGGGGGCCGAACTCCTCCCTTTTATCAGGAGCCCACTCCTGCAATGACTAGCCCACTCCCTCAATACCAGCATGAATCCATTCCTGAGGGCAGAGCCTGCACGACCTAATCACCGCTTAAATCCCTACCTCTCAACACTGCTGCACTGGGGATTAAATTTCCTACACATGAACTTTGGGGGACACATTCAAACCATAGCCCACAGGTACCTTTTTAAACATTACATGCCTGGCATATTGCCAAACTCTTAACACGTTTTATCTCATTCAATTCTCACAAGCACTTAATGAGACGGGTACCATAGTGGATATAGCAGTGTTCCTTTCGGATCCCTCCTTGGGGCCCGCACACACATTCCCAGCTGCTGGGAATATTGGCTACTGATGTCTCATGGCTCCTTCCCCCACTGGGAACTGTCCTTGGACACAGGTTGCTGTCTCCACCAAGGCGATGTCCAGTCCCTGGGACAGTGAGCAGTCAGTGACTGGCCGATGTGGGGCTATAAAGGCCTGGCCCTTGCCTCAATATGGGACCCCCTGAAGGGTACCTGGCTCAGAGCTCCCTGTGGGATTGGCTCCCTCAGTTGCAACCATGCTGGGGGGCATCTTCTCCTCTTCTCAATCCCATCCTCTTACAGGTGTGTCTCCCACCAGCGCTGCCGATAAACCTGCAGGCAATTCTTCACCCGAGTCTGCCGCCAGGGAACCCAAACTGAAGACAGCTGGTGCCAGACATGGTCCTAGGAGGCAGACTCCAAAGTAGGAATTTGGAGAGGGGTCACTTGCTGTCATCTGTCAGTGAACTGGTGCAGGAGAAGTCAGGACAGTCCCTGGCACATTGTAACTGTGTGGTTACAGCTTGCACTGCTGGTGACCTTGGGTGTGATGAGGTGCAGCAAACACCACCCGAAAATATAGCACCTGGAGAACTGAGAAAATAGCAGAAGCAGGAAGGCCACACTCACCTTTCCCTTCTTCCCTGAAGCAGGCCACGAAACCTGGGAACGTCACTGACCTCTGGCCCTTCTCCCCGGAAGACCCCATGTGACAGGTGGCCTGCCCTATGCCCCGAGGGAAAGAATGTCACACTGTCACACAGGGATGCAAAGAAGAATCTGAACCAACAGGCCTTGGCAAGGCCACCTCCCTCCAGTGTATCACCATTAGATCACACCCGGCTTGTACAATCATACTTCTCCTTAACTGTCCTCTCTTCAGCAAACCTAAGCATAAAAATATACAGGTTTCCCTGTTTCTTTGGGTCTTCATTTCTGAAGGCTCCTGTGTCATATAAAACTAATATTAAATAAATTCATCAGCTTTTCTCTTGTTAATCTGACTTTTATTATAGTGATCTCAGCCAGGTACCTAGCGCAAGGTGAGAAGATAAATCTATTCTCCCCTGCAGGTGGGTTATGGGAGGAAGGGTCCCACTGGCTGGTGTGCTATCTCTGGCAATGGAGAGAAGAATGATTACGAGGGCTATGGAAATGTGATTCCCCCGGTCCTTCCCTTGTAGCTGAGCCCATGGATTTGCTAGAGAGGGTTAAAGATAATCTCAGAGTTAATAATCACCACCCCATCTCTAAAAGAAAAAAATAAGTATACTCAGAGTTAATAATCCCCAAGGCAAAATGTGAGAGGCAGAGGACTTCCTGGGCAACAGTGAAGGAAATCTCTTCTGCAGAGGGAGGACCAGGTGCAGGACTTAATGATCAGAATAGCAGAGCTTCAAAGAATGTGGAATTTTTAGGCCTGACAGGCTCCTGGTGCCAAGGCAAGAGCCCTAATAGGCAGGGAGTGGGAACCCGAGGCTTGGGCTGGAGATATGTGAGTACACACAGTTGAGAACCTTGAACTCTCAGGTTCTTCTGAACCCCCTGAGCCTGCAGAATTGACCGACTTCTCCTTGTTGGCAAAGAGTGGTGCCCCTGGTTGAAAATCATAGCAGGTGTCTAGTGGGCAGGTGCCCTATGAGAGAGCAGGTGCCTGCTCCTCAGAACCTACCTTCGCCTCCTTCCTGGCTATCTGACGGACAAGTCAAACCCTAACCGTGCTAGGCCTGCTAAGGGAGGAGAAGGACTGCACGCCGAAGGAGCCCCGGGACCTGGCGAATACCCTCGGGCAGGAATTGTGCTCAGGGCTGAATCCTGGATGGGCTGGGGAGAGGAGGAAGGTAAAGGTGGGTGAGGGCAGCTACGGATATGGGCACACTCTCCCATGACACGGAACTTAACCCCTGGCAAGGGATCCAGGAGATGATTCCAAAACACGTTAAAGATGGATTTTAGAAGCTTAGGAGAAACAATGGTTCACACTAAGTGAAGAGGAAATGTCAGAACTGCTGTGGCCGACAGTGGAGGAAGAGATCAAAAATCTCAGAGAAGTGGGTGTGCCACAGTGTCTGCAGTGCAGAAGGCCAGAAAAGCCACCAGCCCCCTCTGCTCTGTGGGGGCCGGTGAGAGACCCTACCTACTGAGGCAGTAAGGTGAGCACCCCTTCACTGACGGTAGGAGGTGCTATTACACAACTAGGCTCCCTAATGCCCCCGGGATGAAAGAAGCCCAAAATCACAGAGGCCAGGTGGCAGTGTGTGGCCTTTAGAACCCAGGTGGGTGCAATTGCAGTGAGCAGCAGCGCCGGAGTGAGTGGCAGTCAGGAGGGCCTGACCCTCAGAGGGCTTTGGAGACGGTTAACCGAACACAGTGTTCCTGGAGGCAAGATAGATGGGTGGCCGACAGTGTACTGTTTAATCTCGACAGTGAGAGGACATCGAGGGCTGGTGATCAGGGGGGTGAAGGCAGCCGCCCTAGTAATATGTCACAATTCCTCGCCCCGATTCTGGACTGGGCCATTGCCTAAAGGGGATGCTGGGTCCCTCTGAGGAAGGACCTGCAACATCCTGGCAAAGGTATTCCGTGGTAATGCCCCCGTCCTCGCCTCAAAGAATCTGTGGTCCTTTGCTTGTATAACTGAGCATGAGGAACGGGGAATGCTGAGGACTTTGAAGGGTCATTAGCCATGGAGTCTGAATTGACACTGACACCTGTGACCAAAAGTGCCATGATGTCCCTCCCTCCCATGAGAGTGAGGGGTGTGGGGCCTGGCTAATCAGAGAGCCCCAGCCCTGCTCCAGCTCACAGTGGGTCCACTGGGTTGCGTCCTGATCCCCAAATGCATTGGAGTGGACATGCGTGGTGACTGGTCGAGCCCTAATTATTCCGTGACCTATGGAACAAGAGCTAGTATAGTAAGGAAGATCAGTTGGAAATCACTAAAGCTGCTCCATTTCCTTGGCCAAGATAATAAATCAAATACAAGATTGTTTTTTATTCCAGGGGGAATGGCAGGAATTATTTAACAGTTCCACCCTCAAATGTTTAAGAATGCAGGGTGGTATCCCTGTCTTATCCCCATTTAATTCACCAATCTGGCCTCTGTGGAAATGGCGTAATCATGGCTGATGAGGGTAAACTACCACAAACTTAAATAATAGCCCCGGTTGTGGCTGTGGTGCTAGGCATGGCATCCTTCCCAGAGCAGACAGACATGGCTTCTGATACGTGGTGCATGACCACTCATCTACGTACTGCCTTCTTGTCTATCCCTATCAGAAAGGAGGATCAAAAGTAGCCCACAGGCACAGGGAGCAGCCTACAGGATACATCTGCGTGTTGCACTGTGGCCATGTTAACTCTCCTGCCTTCTATCACATCGTGGCCGGAAGGGACCTGGGTCATCGGGACATTCCACACGTCATCATGTTAGTCCACCGTATCAATAACATCGTGTTAATGAGCAAGAAGTGACAAGTGCATTAAAAAACCTTGGCATGACACATTCCCTCCAGAAGGCGAGAAAGAAATCCTACCGGGATTTAGGGCCTTGACACATCACTGAAGTATGGAGGGGTCTGGTGGTCTGGGGACATCCCCTGCAAGGGAAGGAGCGTGAAGAACAAACGGTAGGTTACTGCCAGCACGCGGCGGGTCTGAGCACTCATGGAACTGTCCTGCATGGCTGCCACTGGTACCACAGGTGGGCTGAGGGGACGTGACTCAGGGCACCAGCAGAGTCTACTATATCCCATTTTACAGATGAGACAACTAAGTCTCAGAGAGGTTAAACAAATTGCCCCAAAACACAAAGCTGGCAAGTTGCAAATCTAAGGTTAAAAATCTAGATCTATCTGATGTTAGCCCGTGTTCTTTCAAACCTGTGTTCTGTAGATAAGGAGCCTGGGAACAGAGAGATTAAGTGGCCTCTTGTTGCGTATCGTGGTTCCCGGGATGCAGACTCTGAGACAGATGGGCATGCGGGGAGGTTTATAGGAAGTGCTCCCAGGAGCAACCCCCCGAGGGGCAGTGGAGAAGGCAGGACTGGGCAGAGGAGCTTGAGCTGTGATGCCGGCATTACAACGGTCCTGGACAATGCCACAGGGAGCCCTGGAGCTGGGGTGCTTGCGGAGTTGTCCCCTGCTGGCAAGAGGGGGCTGAGCCTGTATATTCTTGCCCAGAGGCGGTCCTTGGGCTGCCCCAGGAAGAGGATGTCACCTTGAGGGAGACGGTACTTTTCAGCCAGGGGCTATTTCCCCAGGGGACTCATCCAAGAACTGTCAGCCTTCAACACTTCCCACTGCTTCAGTCCTGGAAGGGGGCTCTCGGGTGACACCACTGCATCCACTACATCCCTCCAGGGTCCCACAGCTGGGGGCTGGGTGGTAACACAAAATTCGTCCTCTGACTCCAAATATAACATGGTTAGCCCTATTTTTCAAGCTTCATCATGTGTCCCCCTATCTCAGGGTGAACGACCAAGACTGTGGGCTCCAGCTGGGGATTGCTGATTGGAAGGAACAGCGGCACACTCGCACCCGATCACATGAGAAGGAGGGGTGCTGACAGATAGGGACCATATCGGCATCTAAGGAGAGGGAAGGCATTCCACGCATTCAAAAACACTGACTGGGTGTTTACCATGCACCCAGCTGGGTTCTCAGTGTTGGAGAAACAGGAAAGCACGCAAAGCCCCTGCTCACGGGGTCCCTCTCCGATGGAGGCAGCGAGGGGAAGCCTCAGGCCTCCCAGAGACCAGGTGCCGAATCCGTCTCCAGTCTTTCCATAAAGAGCCTGTGGGAGAGTCTTCATACTGAGGGAACTTCTCATCCGCTTCTCTGCCCTGTGCCAGCGACTGCGTAGGCAAAGGTTGGTAGCAGCTGTTACCTCTGGACATGAGTCAGATGGGGGGAACAGGGGAGGAAGGGAACTTGCATTTCCTCTGTCTCCTGCCCCCTTCCCGCCGCCAGTTCCCTTTTTTGTGGTGTGCCCGGGGTACAGCTGCCTCCAGTAAAGGCGTGTAGGGGACGGCCCTGCTTTCCTCCCAGCTCTGGGGTCAGGTCTGGACCAGCAGCTGGGAATTCCCTGCCCTCGCTCCTCTGCCCTTGCCCTCTAGAGACGCCTCTTGCTGACAGCGGAAAAGGGGGATGCAGGTACCTGGAGAGTCTATAAAATGGGCCACACGTTTGAGAAATTTGCAGAGATAAAAGAGAGACATTTTGCAGACTTTAATTTTTCACTGTATATACGTCTGCATTACTTGAATGTTTTATAACAGGTGTAACTTGTGTATTGCATGTCTAGCTGTTGCCGTTGTGAGGTTTTTTGTGTGTTTGCTTTTTCTTTTTGACACCGCAGATGGAAGACTCTGGCTGACCAACCAAGCTTGGCTTGCGGCTTCTTAGAGTACAGACCCCTGGGCCAGCACCTGCCGTCGGCCAAATCGTGAAGGTGGTCAGGCTGCCTACAGGGGCCCTTTGTAGCCATGTCCCCTCCTGCTCTCTTGGATGGTTCTGATTCTGATTGTGGGTCACACTACGGAGGACAAGGGTCTCCCCAGGAGGGCTTTCTTCCCTTGGGGTTTTTACACTTCACACTGGACCTTCTTCCTTGGGGTGAGCGGCTGTGTGCTCTAAGGAGGGAACACGCAGCAGTAGCTGGTGATCTGGTGATCTGGTGGTGGCAGCTTCTCCCTAGGGATGACCTGGTCCCTTGGGGAGAATGAGGCTGGCTTTGGAGATAAGTCATAGAATCTGCAGCGGACAGCTATGAATTCCTCCTGCCCAGCATTCAGTGGCCACATTTCTGGTGACAGCACCAGAATTTCACCTTAGTGACTGATCGCTCTTTCATTTAATACAGTCTTGGTGGGGCTGCCCACCAAGGGCCCCCACCGCCTCTGATCAGGGGATGGGCCATGTGATGTAAGTTAGGGCCATCAGATACTCTCTCCTAGGAACTTGAATCTTGAGCAGATGATACAGAAACAGAAAATGTTTGGGGCCAGTTCATCCCAGTCCTGGCAGCCTGGGGCAGTTGTGCACTGTGTCCTGCCCCCCAGATTCCTCACGCTGCCCTCTTGCTTGTCCTTCTGGAGCCCAGGGCTTCAATTTTCCTTCCGTTTCATGTTGCCTCACATCTTCCAATAAAGTACTTTCTGAAAAGTTACCCAGAGTCAATTTTTGTCGCTTACCACTTAAGCCCCCTGACTAATATGGCATCCACACCACCTAGGCCTTTGAGGCCCCTTCACCCCCGCAAGCGATGGCTCCGTCTTTTCAGGTGTGTGTGTGTGTGTGTGCTGGGATGGGAGGTCTTGCCCTCTCTGGTGGTATTTCATCTTTGCTGTGGGTATGAGTGGGCATTGAATGCGCACGCCGGGTGGGTGCTGGGCTGAGAGAGACGGCAGTGTCAGCCAGGTGCACAGCCGGTGTTTCCGAGCCCTGCTGTCAGACCGGACACGCACGCCCATGGGAGGGGGCCAGGGACAGAGTGCAGGCAGGGCATGAAGCCATAGGCTGAACACACCATGTCTTCTGGAGGTGCCAACTGGAAGGTTTTACGGCAGGTGGGGAGAGATGGTTGGTTTTTTAAAATTTAAAATTAAATATGTATATATTTTGGCATAGAAGACAAGGATCTGTGGGAATTTTTATGAGAACACAAGCATGTTCTAAGAAATTTCCAACTGGCAAAAAGCCAATTCCATATACATCTCTAGACCTCTTGGCAGTGCACATTTCTCTCTGCAACTATAAAGGGTTCTTTGGTGGAAATTTAGAGAAACACAGACCCACGGTGTTGGGAGCTTTGACAGCTACAGACTGTTCTAATCCAGGTCCCCTCCTCTGTCTGCCCTCAGATTCCTTTTAAGTTTGGGCTAGAAGTGGGGCCTCTCAGTGCTATTAGTCCTGACATCTTCCACAGACCCTAATCACTACTACTATAGTGGACAACCTTGTCAAAATCACTTACCAAGGAGAGACAACCCCTTCCTCCATGGGCAAATGCAGGAAGCTTAAAATCAGTATGGTGCTCTCACAATGCAGGGAAAGGAAGTCAGTAAAGAAAGCCCAATCTCTCTTTTGGTGTGCCTGAGATTCTGAATATGTGGATTTCTTTTTCTTTTTTTCCTTTTTCTTTTCTTTCTTTCTTTTTGTTTTTTTGTTGTTTTAGAGACAGGGTCTTGCTGTGTTGCCCAGGCTGGTCTTGAACTCCTGGCCTCGAGCGATCCTTCTACCTCAACCTCTCATGCAACAGAGTAGGTGGGATTACAGGTGCAAGCCACCGCACATGGCTTTGACCCCAAATCTATGGGTTTTTACTATGTGCTAGGCATTTGTAATGTTTAATCATTATAATCTCAAGGTGAAGATGGCATTATAATCCCATGGTGTGGATGAAGATTGTTACAGGCTGAATGTTTGCATGTCACCAAAATTCATAAGCTGAAATCCTACCCCCAGTGTGATGATTTTAGGAGGTGGGGCCTTTGGCTCCACCCTCATGAGTGGGATTGGCGCCTTTATACAAGGGATCCTGGAGAGCTCTCTAGATCTCTTACTGCCACGTGAGGATACAGGAAGGTGGCAGTCTGCACCCTGGAAGAGAGCCCTCACCCAACCGTGGTGGCAACAACATCTCGGACTTCCAGCCTCCAGAACTGCGAGAAATATATTTCTGTTATTAATCAGACACTCAGTCTATGGTACTTTGTCACAGCAACTCAGACTGACTAAGACAAAGATACTGGGGCTCAGTGAGGTTGAGTGAGTAACCCAAAATCACAGAGTTAATTAGGCCACTCACCGTAAATACCATTCTTGTTCCAGCTCCCCTTTTGAGATTGCACTCCTGACCTGGATAGGGAATACATTCAATCCATGAACCAGTCTGAACGGTTTATTGCCTGCTGCCTTCCACCTAATGGGGTGACTCTTCTCACCAAGAGTCCTGGCCACACGGCGCTGGGGAGATTGCAGAGAAACAGGGAGAAGGGGCCCGAGGATGATTTCCCCCAACAACTCAGTAGTGTAAGGGTTACGATCGCGGGCTTTTTGTTTGTTTGTTTGTTTGTTTTATTTATCTTTATTTTTATTTTTTTTTGAGAAAGAGTTCCACTCTGTTGCCCTGGCTAGAGTGAGTGCCGTGGCGTCAGCCTAGCTCACAGCAACCTCAAACTCCTGGGCTCAAGCAATCCTCCTGCCTCAGCCTCCCGAGTAGCTGGGACCACAGGCATGCGCCACCATGCCTGGCTAATTTTTTTCTATATATTTTTAGTTGTCCAGATAATTTCTTTCTATTTTTTTTAGTAGAGACGGAGTCTCGCTCTTGCTCAGGCTGGTCTTGAACTCCTGAGCTCAAACGATCCGCCCTCCTTGGCCTCCCAGAGTGCTAGCATTACAGGCATGAGCCACCGTGCCTGGCCTGATCGTGGGGTTTGAGGATAAATAGTGCTGGATTTGAAGCCCCACTCGCCTCCTAAGTCATTGTATAGGTATGAGAGACAGAGGGGTAGGGCAGGAAGGAAGCCACCACCACCAGCAAGCCGCAGACTCCAGGAGCCACAGCTGTGTTCCTAGTGTCTTTGCAAAGAGGAAGGGCAGCTGCTAAACCTCCCACAGCATCTGAGCAAGTGTCCCGCACAATGTTGCAAGTTTCGAGAAGCTGATGACAAAGGGGCCGTGGGTGGGCCTGGCTGTCTGGACCTGGCCAAACCCGCTGCTGGCCACTTGCTCTCACGACCTCATGCTGACCTAACGTGTCTGCCCTGCAGGCGCTCATGCCTCTCCCCTGACACACCCAGCCTGGGAGCCCAGCCTGGCGCCAGGATGGCAGGACAGCCTTCTCTGACTCCTGGGTTGGAGTCTGTGATGGTGACTGCTCCTCGTGAGGTCCCTTTGGTGGCAAGAGCGTCATCTCCCACCCCTAGCCTTCCTGAAACGTCCTGTACAGCAGGAGCTGATAACGCCGAGCACAGGCCAGTGGGAGCAGATGCTGTCTTGTCGCCAAGCCCTGAACACTCTGAACCCAGCCCGGGCCCCCAGTCGTACTGGGGCGGGGAGGGGCCCCAGGGCACAGAGCCAGGGATAGAGTTACCCTCTACTTTATTGGCAAGTTTTTTTTATTTATTTTTATTTTTTTAACTTGCTTTCCATTATATGTTTCTTTAAGGGAAGACGTCCCATTGTGCACTGAACACTTACACCATTGATAGAGTCCCAGCGGGAATATCCAGGCCTTGGAGGAACAGCTGGAGTTTCTGTTGCTGGAGGTCAGGGGCTCTATCTTAGAGTCGCTGCTCAGGCCTGGAAAGGCCCTTAGGGATGGTCTAATTCAGCCAAGAGCCCAAGGCTGGCCAGGACCTGAGCTGACAGGACACCCTAAGAAGGGAGGGGTGGCACCTACATTTCTCGCTGCTGCCTGTTCTCTCCCAGCATGAGGCCTTGCCCGTGGTTGGTGCTCAGAACATACGTGATAAATGACGGTTGAAGGATGGACAGACCCAGGGGGCTCTGGAGGCTGTCCTCCTGCCTCTCAGTCAGGTGGCCTTGACCTTGCCTCGCTTCCCAAATTGCTTGTTTTGGCTGGGAATTGAGGCCACCACAACTGCCAGGGTGGCAGCTAAGCTCCTCACTCGGCCCCCTGTACCGCACCACGTGGGGCTACCCGACTCACTGCCCAGCACGGAAGCCTCTGCAGAGAAGATGAGCAGCAGGGGTTTGCCCAGTGAGTGGGTCTGGTGTGTAGACAGGATGCTCTGCGCCCCGGCTGTTCCCCCACGTGGAGAGCAGGGAGTAGCTGTCTTCACTTGGGCCTCCCCAAAGCAGACCCTCAGACAAGGCCCTATCTGGGAGGTGATCCCGGGAAGTCCAGGGGAGGGAGTAGGGATGGGAGCCGGGGAGGGAGGAAAGCCAATGAGAAGGTGTTAATGAGCAGGTTGTCACACCTCTGGGCAACCAGGACTCTGTCCTGCTGGGGACCTGGGAGGGACTGTGTAGAATACACCAAGGGAGGGACACACAGAGGGGCCAGGAAGCTTTAGTTATCCACCAACACTCTTCCTCACTGGAGGAGGTTGAATCTGGGGATGTTCATTTTCTTAGCCTTTGGTCTGCCTCGTGGTCCTGCTGCTAGGGAAAGCCCCAGGCAGAGAGGAGCCAGGTCCGCCACTGTGGGTGAACTCCAGATGGGCCATGGGGATGGTGCAGGGCACTGAGAGCGTCTGCTAGAGGGGTGTCTACGACATCGCCACACTCCCTCAACCCAGGCCCCCTTGGCCACCACTGGGCCAGGCTGTCTACAGGTGCAGCGTGCCCAGCGGAAGCAAAGCCGTCTGATGGGCACAGCTTGAGCCTGGGACTCTGGCCTCCTCCTGGCCAGACAGCCATCTTCCCACAAACAGCATGAGCGTGCGCTACTAAGTCGGTGGTCCTCCGTGCTCTGGGGGGCTGCTGGACGGTGAAGATGCTGCTGCCGGATGACGAAGCCCTGCAAGTCTTCAAGGGGGTGAGGAGGTCAGGCACCTAGTGGGAGCACATCTGGAGGTTCCGTGTCAACTGGCCTGGGTGTCAATGTTTATTGCTAACTCCCTGCTTGACCCTGAGCAAATTGCTCGGCCTCTCTGGGCCTTTGATGACTCATTTAATATTAATAATATAATAGTGTTAAGTCCTTATGGCTGCAACGCACTTTATAGTTTAAAAATCATGTTTGCAAACCTGCAGTCCCAGAGCTGCCCTACAGACTACTCCAATCGGGTATTTTTAGTTCTATTTTTGAGTTGAAACTGAGGTCTAGAGAGGGCTAGGGACTTTCTTGAGATCGCTGAGTGACCTAGAAGTGCCAGCACAGGACCCTTATCCTGCTCTTCTTTACCTCAATCCAGGCCCAGTCTTTTGTGAATTGTGGTAAAGAAAACGCAGACCAGATGACATGCTGAGTGACATGGTGACATTGATAGGGAATAATCCGTTACTTCTGAAAATAATGTTTTGAACCTTAAAGTTCATTTCTTCACACATTCACTTCTTCATCCGTCTGTACATCAGAGTTTCGCGTGGCGTTGCGTGTGTGCTAGGCATGAAACAAGTGGTGGGGGAGGAAGGGAGGCACCCGCTGTGACTCTGGCTCTTGACAAAGTCACAGCGTGTGAGGAGACAGACACCGAAACACGACCACAGCAGAAAGTCACTTAGGTATTCCTTTAACTTGGGAACGTTTTTCAGTCTTCCAATAGTCCTTAAGGACAAGCAAATGCCCGTAAAAAGGAGCTCTCTTAAGGAGGTGGGGGGCACACACAGGGTGGGGGTGGGAGTCTGAGGACAAATTTTAGCAACTCACAATTCTTTGGCGGGTCACGCGTGTGGGCGGGGCCCGCGGGGTGTGCCTGAGCACATGTTCCCAGAGTTCCTCCCACCACGTTCCCCCCGGGCGGCTCCCCAGGCACCGGAACTCTGTAATCACATCCAGCCCGGGACTGTAACCAAACACAGCACCCCCCACCCTCGGCTGCCTCTTTGTTTGATCTTCCCCCTGGAGACACAGGTCATGAGGAAGACAAGGGGAAGCGGGGCAAACCGCAGGGAGTGTGTGGGGAGCTTCCTTTGAACCGGCTTTTAATTCAGAAACTGAAAACAAGATGCCATTTCCCAAGGCCTCCTGAGTTACTGCATTAAAGGACCTTAGTCACCGAATCCCAGGGCAGGGGCCACCCTGGAGGTCACTTGTCTAACCCACTTGGTTTACAGAGCCCAGGAAGGGACGGTGACTTCTGTGATGTCACACAGCAGAGAGGGGCTGCTTTGTTTCAGGTCGCTACTTGTGGAGAATGATTGCAGAAATCCGGGGAAGAGCCTTCCCCACCGGTTTCTCGATGACACCTAAACTGCCTTGCTTGGGACATAGCCTTCTCTTGCACTACCAGAGATCAGCCTGACAAGCAAATGCACCAGGGAGGCAGTATGGTAACGGAGACTCATTTATGCTAGTGTGTAGATGACTGATATCACCATCTTTGACACCAAGAGTTTCAAGTAGAGGGCAGAGGAGAGGAGGTCAGAAGGGCGCTGGATCCTGCAAGGGCAAGAGGTGACAGGGGCTTAGCCTAGAGGGAGGAGGGCACAGAGCTAGGAGGCTTTAGGCACCAAAGAGAAACTTAATACCTGCTCTGTGGGCCCCAGGTCCTGTGCCTGATTTTCTCTTTCCTCTGGGATGGAGGCTGTGAGATTTCTAAAGTGTCAAATCACTATTCCAGTCTAATCCTGTTGACTCCTAGAGAGAATGTGTTTTAGATTTATTTTCAAACCGTGTCTAAAGGTATCAGCAGGGTCATTCATTTTAGCCACCCGGGTCTGGTGGCTGCCTCAGCTCCCCGCACAGCAATAGTTCCTTCCTCCCGCCCTGTGGGAAATGAGGTATTTCTTCGGGTGAGGTTTTAGTTTTGTCCTATTTTGTTTTTTAATAATTTAAGCTCCTTGTTTTATGTATCTAATCTCTTTGTATTTTCAATAGGAAAGTAGTTTTAAGGGGCATTTTACATTCCCTGAGTATATTGTAATTGTTTATAATTTAAATTTAATTTAATCTTTCTCTTTCTTTAGTGTTTTATTTACTTGAGAAATACATACTCATTGTAAAAGATTCAAAAAATAGAAACGTATATGAAGTAAAAAGTAAACATCACTTTGTCACTTTCGACTGCTAAAAGGTAGGTGCTATTAGCACCTTGGTGTATTTTTTCTTTTTTAAGCAAAAAAGGGATTATATGCTACATCAGCAGGTCCGAGAATTCCTAAAGATCACTGAGACCATTTCAAAGGTCCACAAGGTCAAAGTTATTTTTGTAATAATACCAGGACATCATTGCTTTTTTCCATAGTGTTGACAGTTGCACCGATGTTGCAAAAAGCAAAAGTGGGTAGAAGTATTGGTGCCTTAGTCAATCGGTAGCACCGAACTGTCCTAGCAGACATTGTGTCCTTCACCACTACACTCTGAGAGGAACACAGATGCCGGTTTCCCTAAGAGTGCCCTTAATGAAGCAGTAAAGACGATTAATTTTATTACGTTTCAACCCTGGAGTACCTGTCTTTTTAAGATTTTGTATAACGAGCCAGACACGGTGGCTCAGTACTTCAGGAGGCTGAGGGGGGAGGATCACTTGAAGCCAGGAATTTGAGACCATCCCGGGCAACATAGCAAGTCCCTGTCTCTATAGAAAATTAAAAAACAATTAGCTGGGTGTGGTTGCTTGCCTGTAGTCCCAGCTACAAGGAAGGCTGAGGCAATGAGGCAGCAGGATCGCTTGAGCCCAGGAGTTTGAGGTTGCAGTGAGCTATGATCGTGCCACTGCCCTCCAGCCAGGGCAACAGAGCAAGACCCTGCCTCAAAAAAAAAAAAAAAAAAAAGATTCTGTATAATGAGACGAGAAGCGGGCTAGCAAACTTCTACTGCATTCCGAAGTACAACGATCATTCGAGGAGAAGCTCTGGTGTACGTGTTTGAGTTGCAACCTGAATTCACTGTTTTCTTTTTTTTCCTATGGAACATTATTTTTACTCGAAATAATGACTGACGGACACACAGTAGTTGTTCAGATTTGGGAATTTTTCAGACATCTTCTCAAAAATGAATGATATGGACCTGTTACTTCAAGGAAAACCGACAATATTTATTACTAATGATGAAGTTCAAACTTTCAAGCAAAAATTAGAATTTTCGAAGACACGTATTTGCCAGTATGAGCTGGACAACTTCCCAATACTTAAAGACTTTAGCGATGAGCTTGGTGGTGATATTAACAAATGTGATTTATATTGTTAATAACACGTGTTAATATTAGTAATATCTACATAACTCAATGAACCAATAGTTTTCCAAGACCAATGCATAATGTAAAATTACGCAAAGGTAAAAGATTCATTCAAAATGGAAGATAAACCAATAAATTTTAATATAACAGAGTTAGAACAGTTCATTGACATGGTTTAGAACCTGCATTGCCCCTGACCTTTGAGAAACTACCACTTGTCCAATTTTAGTAAACAAAAAAAAGAAGAATATCCACAGTAATCTGAAATGAGTATTAAAATAATCCTCCTTTTCCAACTATATATCTGTCTGAAGCCAGATTTTCTTCATGTACTTCAACCAAAACAACATATCGCAACAGCCTGAATGCAGAAGCAGATAGGAGAATCCAGCTGTCTTCTATTGAGCCAGATATTAACACACATTTGCAAAAAGCATGACACAATGCCAGTCTTCTCACTAAATCATGGTTTGACAGAGTTAACTTTCTTAAAAAGGATGTGATTTATGGTAACATGTAAGGAGTTTGTTACTGCCATTTTATATAAATTAATAAATACATTTTTGCAAATGTCTTAGGCTTACTTTCTAATGCAGTTAACTGCTGATAGGCATGACCTGCATAGCAAAAGCTCTTTGGGATCCTCCATCATTGATAAGAGTACAAAAGGGTCCTGAGACTAAAAAGCTTGAGAACTGCTGCTCTACACGCTATTCCATACTTGGTCATTACTACCTGGCAGTAAAGATAACTAGCTCATTTTTTTTTTTGCTATTGCATGTGTTTTTCAAAAAATTTACTCAGCCACTTCCCTATTCATAGACATTTAGATTGGTTATAATTTTGTCATTATCGTTTATAATGTACAATGAATATCTTTTGTGCTTATATCTTACAAACTTTCGCAAGTATTTCTGTAGGACAAATTGCTAGAACTACTGAATCTAAGACTATATATATGTTAAAACTTAATAGATACTTTCAAGTTACATTCTAGAAAGAGTATATCATTGTCAAATCCTATCAAAAATGTATAAAAGTACCCAGTTTCCCGGCTTCTTTCTTTCTTGTCTTCTTAAATCAAGTATTTTATGACTATTTTTTTCTCTTCTTTTTTTAATTTTTTTTGTCTCAAAAAGCATTAGAGTGGGTTTACACTGAAAGTCATAAATACAGATAAATTAACAAAAGCCAGGTAAGGGGTTGAGGGGAAAACACAAGTTCCCCACCACTGGCTTTTAATGTGTTTAACAGAATTTGTGCAGGTTTCTTTTGAATTTAGCGATATAGATCAAAACAAAAAAGCTGAGAGCAACACAAAGCACAAATGGTATTCCTAATAGCTCCTTTTGCGTAGATGGTCTTAAGTCTTAAGACCAGTTGGAACCGTTTTAAGCTGCCTTAGTCCCCTTTAGTTAATTGTCATACTAAAGTCCCCACCTAATGGGAAGCACTGTGCATGCTTAAGCTGTATTGTATGCACATATACAATGATGCAGAGGGAGAGCCAGCTCTGCGCCCCTTGCCAGAAAGAAATTCAAGCCTCCGCAAACAGGCAGGCAGTGCGGATCCTACTCTCTGTACTGCAGCAGGCAGCACTCAGTGCCATGAGGATTCCTGTCTTGACTAGGAATGAGAGCCCCGTGTAAGTAACCTCTAATAATAACTCATCTGACTCGCCCAGCTGCATTGGTCTGGGTCATTTCGTTGGTCTCTTGGCACTATCTCAGTTTGGAGGGAGGTTTTTCTATACTGTCTAGGGATTTTCCTATAACAGGGGCAGGATTGGGCAGGGGTGGGGGGATGGGGGGATGGGGCTGGGGGTTGTACTAAAAATCTAGACAAATGGAAGATACTGTAGCCAAGTACAGCATTTAGCTCTGCGCTTCCAGGCAACCAAGGCAAAAAGAAGCCTGGCGATTTACATACCTAGTCCTGTCTAACAGCAGAAAGTCAATGAGCACAGAGGGAGAGATTTTTAACATTCATATGCTGACTATGTTCTCACATGGATTTTTTTTTCTTTTCAAAATTTTATTTTATCTTGGTTTATTTTATTTTATTGAGAAGACAATACATTCGTGTGGCTCAAAAATCTAAATAACATGAAAAAACAAATGTTGGCGCAGATCTGGAGAAATTGGAACCTTGTCCACTGTTGGTGGGGTTGTTGGTACAACTGCTACGGAAAACAGAGTGGAGGTTTCTCAAAAAATTAAAAATAGAACTACTATATGATTCAGCAATCCTACATCTGGGTATATCGCCAAAAGAATTGAAAGTAAAGCAGGGTCTGGAAGAGATATTTCCACACCCATGTTTATAGCAGCACTATTCACAATAGCCAACAGGTAGAAGCAAGCCTAATATTTATCAACAGATGAATGGATAAACAAAATGTGGTACATACATATAATAGAATATTAGTCAGCCTTAAAAAGGAAAGAACTCCTCTCACACGCTACAACATGGATGAACCTTGAGGACATTATGCTAAGTGAAATAAGCCAGTCACATAAAAGATAAATCTGTATAATTCTGCTTATGTGATGTTATTTAAAGTTATCAAAATCATAGAAATAGTAGAATGGTGGTTACTAAGGACTGGGGGGAGGGGGAAAGGGGAGTTGGTGCTAGGTGGGTGCAGAGTTTCAAATATGCAATACAAAAAAGTTCTGGAGACCTGTTTCACAATAATGTGTCTATACTTAACACTAATGAACTATATACCTAAAAATGGTTAATATTTTTCAAGAAATGGTGCCAGAACAACTGGACATTCATATGCAAAAAAAATGAATCTGGACACAGGTCTTATACCTTTCACAAAAATTAATCCAAAATGGATCATAGACCTAAGCATAAAATGCAAAACTGTAAAACTCTTAGAAGATAACGTAGATAGTTGATTAGCAGAACTTCATTAAAACTAAAAACTGCTCAGCAAAAGATACTGTTAAAAGAAGGAGACTACAAGCCAAAGACTGGGAGAAAATATTTGCAAAAGGCATCTAATAAAGGACCGTTACCCAAAATATACAAAGAACTCTCGGAACTCAACAAGAAAACAAACAACTTGATTTAAAAAATGAACCAGGCTGGGCGTGGTGGCTCACGCCTGTAATTCTAGCACACTGGGAGGCCGAGGCAGGTGGATCGCTCAAGGTCAGGAGTTCAAAACCAGCCTGAGCAAAAGTGAGACCCCCGTCTCTACTAAAAATAGAAAGAAATTAGCTCGACAACTAAAAATATATAGAAAATATCAGCCGGGCATAGTGGCGCGTGCCTGTAGTCCCAGCTACTCAGGAGGCTGAGGCAAGAGGATTGCTTGAGCCCAGGAGTTTGAGGTTGCTGTGAGCTAGGCTGATGCCACGGCACTCACTCTAGCCCGGGCAACAAAACAAGACTCTGTCTCAAAAAAAAAAAAAAAAAAAAAAAATGAGCCAAAGACCTGAAACACATTTCGCCAAAGAAGAGATACAGAAGGCACGTAAGCATTTGAAAAGATACACAGCAACATATGTCATTAGGGAATTACAAATTGAAAAAACAACACCGAGATACCACTACTTACCTATTAGAATGGCCAAAATCCAAAATACTAACACCACCAAATGCTGATGAAGACGTGGAGCAGCCAGAATTCTCTTTCATTGCTGGTGGGAATGCAAAACAGTACAACCACTTGGGAAGACATTTTGATAGTTTCTTACAAAACTGTACAGACTCTTACCATGTGATCAAGCAAT
>RJWJ010015084.1:0-36721 GCA_004363605.1 Indri indri | reverse complement strand
GTCAATTTTGATATAATATTTTTCTAGAGTTTTATTATTTATTTTTTATTTCAGAGTATTACGGGAGTACAAATGCTTTGGTTAAATATCAATGTATGGTCCTTGTACTGCCCAACTCAGAGCTACAAGAGTGACGATCCCTTAGAGAATGAGCACCATACCCGTCAGCTATGAGTTTATCTATCCCCTCCTACCCCCACCACCTGCCCAACACCCAATGAATGTTACTTCTATACATGTGCGTAAGTTTTGATAGATTAGTACCAATTTAACGGTGATCACATGTGGTGTTTGTTTTTCCATTCTTGTGATACTTCACTTAAAAGAATGGTCTCCAGCTCCATCCAGGATAATACAGGAGGTATTAGTTCACCATTTTTTATGGCCGAGTAGTACTCCATGATGTATGTGTGTGTGTGTATGTGTGTCTTTGTGTGTGTGTGTGTATATCGCATTTTATTAACCCACTCAAGAATTGATGGGTTGTTTCCACATCTTTGCAACTGTGAATTGTGCTGCTATAAACATTAGAGTGCAGATGTCTTTCTTAGAATGTCTTTTTTTCTTTTGGGTAGATACCCAGCAGTGGGATTCCTGGATCAAATGGTAGGTCTACTTTTAGTTCTTTGAGGTATCTCCATACTACTTTCCATAGAGGTTGTACTAGTTTGCTGAGTTTTATTATTTATTTTGATTCAAATTTTTTGGAATAGAGTTACTTATGGAATTCTTTACCTTCTTTCAAGCCACTGGACTTTGTAGTTACCCTTTTTATTTCTAGTCCATTTGCGACTCATTTTTTTTCCTTAAGTTGATCAATGTTGTCAGAGACTTTTCACTTTAATGAGGTTTTCGAGAAGTCACTTATAGTCTTTTTGATCCTCTTCATTATAACTTAGTTTTCTGTTGTGTTGCTATCTGATTTTTTTCTTTATTAACTCATCTCTTCTATTTTCTCTGAATTTATTCTTTTTCATTTTCTGACCTCTTGAATTCTGACCTTAGTAATTTTTAGGCTGTCTTCTTTTCCAATATAAACATTCAAGGATATAAACTGTTCTCAAATACCACTTTAGTTGTCTCTCATAAGTTTTATAGGTAGTATTTAATTGCCATTCAGATTTACCTTTTTTTTTTTTTTGAGATAGAGTCTTGGTCTGTCACCCAGGCTAGAGTGCAGTAGCATCATTATAGCTCACTACAACCTCAAATTCCTGGGCTCAAGTGATTCTCCTTCCTCAGTCTCTCAAGTAGCTGGGACTACAGGTGTGTGTCACCATGCTTGGCTAAATTTCTATTTTTTGGGGGGATGGGGTCTCGCTCTTGCTCAGGCTGGTCTCAAACTCCTAGCCTCAAGCGATCCTCCCATCTCAGCCTCCTAGAGTGCTAGGACTATGGGCATGAGCCAACATGCCTGGCCAGGTTTATGTATTTTTAATTTCTTTTATGATTTCTTACTTGATCTATGCATTTATTCATTTCTTTTTAATTTCAAAATGCATGGCTTTTTTGTTAATAATTGCTGTGCATGTCAGTTCTTGTATGCTTTATACTTCCTTTTTATTGTTCCGCTGCTTCCTGGCACTGGGTCATTTTTCTCTGATTTCCCCTTTTATCACTTGATTGGAGTTCCAAGAACTGAGGCCACCCCTGCCCCCCAAAAAAATCTTTCTTAAAAGGTTGACAATTAATGAGAAAAAAGATCCTCAGGAAAGACCCAAGAGCTCAGCTTTACAAGTAGAGAAGTATGGTTTAAACAACACTTATAGAGAAGAGAGGAGACAGTATTTGTGGATGAGCTTTTTTCCCCAGGGAAAGGAGAAACACAGCTTATCGACAAACACCTGATGAGAGAATTCCCTCTATTGTGTATTTAGCAATATTCCTTAGACCAAACCAGGGCCTCTAGATGACAATTACAATGAGGGCCTATAAAACACACTGGATTTTAAGATATCATTTTTTACTGGGTGTAACTGCTACAATGCCTGAGGATTTGTGTGTTCTAAATTTTATGAGTATGAGGATACTGATGAGATATTCTGTATCCTCTTGAAACTTTAGGAACTTTAGAACACTGGACACATTGACGACTCAATGACGGATGAGTCCGATTTTAGAGATCATGAAGGAGATACACTAGATCAATGGAGGGAGGACAGGTCGGGCTCCAGCTGCCGAAGACGGAATTCAGTCATGAATTAGGCACCTGAGTGAGTGTCCTCTGTTTGGAACTGCATGGAAAAGAAAAAATGGATAGGAAAGAGTTTCAAACTAGAACTTTTATAAACATTTAATTTCTCAGAGATGAGTGATACCATTCATGGACTTTAATATCTTTATTGGAAATTAATGATAGAATATACTGCATTCATTGTGTTTGAGTTTGGGGGCTTTTTGAATTGCTGGTAATGAGTAAGGAACGTAAAACTATAAATTGCTCTTTGGATGACCTGTTCGAACATGCTGGGTTAGACAACATAGGAATAAAGCAGAATGGGAAAGCAAGAATTTTCAATCAAAATAAAATGTACATTTATAGCTAACTTAATGGATGTCTTACTGTAACACATTTTAGAGATTTTATTGGACAACAGCAGACAAGTATTTCTGACAAGTCAGAACTGCCCACTCATCAGTGATCCCTAGGTAATTACACAAAGGCCGTGTAGCCTGAGAAGCAATCCCATGCAGGGAACTGAAGGGCCTTCTGATGCCTTTCTGATTCTCTGGGAAGAAGAGGGGTCAGCTGTATCTCTAGTTTACAATAAATTTTAGTTTTAAGCCTTGTTGCTTAAAATAAATTACACATGCATATATGTGGAAACCTTGGTGCAGACAGGTGGGAAAACCCTTCTAACCTCCCTAATTTAGTTCTTTCATAAAGCAGGCGATACCGGTCTGACTAGGTCAATTCCATGTCACCAATACAAGTGCACGTTCAAATGGATAGGCTTAGAATACATATAAAAGTCAAGTGTAAGTGGCTTAAATTAGCACTTTCATCTCAGAGCATAGGAGAAAATAAGAGCTAGGTCTTGCTTCATTGCATGAGCCCCACTGTCTTTCTCCTTCTCTTCACTCGTTCTCTGTGATGATTAGTTTTGTGTCAAGTTGACTTTCACCACCATTTATTCAATCAACCTCTAAACTAGGTGTTGCTGTGAATGTATTTGATTAAATTGCATAATCAGTTAACTTTAAGCAGGGATGATTATCACAGATTATCACAGATGATCTGTGTGGGCTTGATTCAGTTGTGCAGCCTTAACAGTAGAGTTCAGGCTCCTCTGAAGTAGAAGAAATTGCACCCATGGACAGCAGCTCCAGCCTGTGGCCAAGGGCTCCCGCCTGCCCTTCCTGACAGCCTGCCCTACAATTTCAGACTTGCCTTGCCAGCTCCTACAATCGTGTAAACCAATTCCTTGAAATAAATATCTTTATTTAATGGATGTCACAATGAGATTTATTACATGAGATCAGAAAACTGCCCACTATGAATTTTGGAAGCAGCCAGAGATCACTCCCTTTACTAAAGAAAGTGAGATGGCACCAGTATCACAGAGTAGCTCAGAGGTAGCTGTCCTCTCTAACCAAGGGTTGGTGGAAAAAGAAGCTGTCAAGAAAATGAAATCCTTAGTATCATGGGGATGATAAGGGTTTGGAATGGCAAAAGCTGAGTGTTGGAAGTTAAGCATCAGAATAAAGGTAGTAAAATTTGTATAAGCAACGGTAGTAAAATTTGTATAAGCCGGGGAATTTTGGCTGAGATCTGTAGCAGTAGATAACAGGCAATCACATCACTAGGAAAACAAAGACTTGTTGACTTATATAATTGTTGAAAGTGAAGAACTTATAAATAGAAGGCCAGGGTCTATTTTAGCAGTGAAGAGTCATGATCCCTCAGTAACCCGGATCTGAGCCTCCCCAGGCAACAGCTGAATTTCAGCCTGGTGAGACTCTGAGCAGAGGACCCAGTTCACCTGTACCTGGATCTCTGACCCACAGAAACTATAAGAATAAATGGGTGTTTGTTTATGCCACTAAATTCGTGGTAATTTGTTATGCAGCAATAGAAAAGGAATACATTCAGCCAATTCATACTTGAGTCAACATTCAACAGTCTGTTTGATTGGTCTATATATGTTTCGTGTGGGGCCCAGAATAAGGGTGTCCTCTGTAGCTGGTTTAGGCCCTGATAGAACCTGTCTGTCCATTTGGGCCACCCAGCCTGGCAGATGTAGTGGTGCTAAAGACAACTGTCATAGATTAGGATGGTGTACTGTCATTGGGAAGCCCCCAAAGAGAATTACAGCACAGATCTTCAGGGGGCTAGAACAACTCCATGCCCTTTGCTGCAGAGAAATATTCACTATTTGAATAAACAGCTCCTGTCACACTACGAGGTCCCGAAAGAGACTGTCTAATTGTGGAATATTAAGTTGCTATGAGACCAAGGGTATCCGTGAGAGGTGGGTATCGCCAGACCCCACATTGTAAGGTTAAGCAAATTCAATAATAAGTTCCAGTAGTAACTCCGTGGAAATGGTACATGTAGGACTGTACCCAAGCAGATAGAGAGGGACAAGTAATTTACACAAACAAATGGACCAGAATATTATGTCATTGACTTCTTTTCCACTGGTGCATCTCCTTCAGCTCACACCATAGCCCTGTGAAAGAAAGCTTGTGTCTGTTTCATAGATCAGTTGACTCAATTTTTTAGTGTAAGGCAAGAATAAGTTGTGGCCATATTATAGCCCTGCCTAGAGATGACACTAAAGAACAGCAGTGAGGGGACATTCTTCCAATAGAGAAATTCAAGCAGCACACGTGCTCTTCAACTTCATGTGAAGGACCTGTTTATAAAAATAAATGTGAAATTGCACTAACCACAGGAATCAAGACCAGCAGAAGTTCTGGCTGAGGGTGAGGGGAATCTAGATTGGGTGGTGGAGGGAGGAAACAGTGCATATCAGCTATAACCCTGGAACCAGCTGCAGCAGCTGGAGCTACAGCTTTCTTCACTGAACTTCCTGTTTTATTGAAGTTATTTCTAGAGATGGTGGTCATCCACCACTATCAAGTATCGGTAGCAGAGAGGACTCAATGTGGAACACGAATGGCGTAAGATACTGTTGATGCCATGCCCCATGGCTCTTCAGCCCACCTCCGAGTTCACTTATAGCTAGAGTGGATGATTCCCTACGTGCTGGTAGATTCCACCTGTGACTCTTTTCTGGCCGAAGGCATTTTCTAGTGCCATGGAGATTATTCGGCCTAAGCACAGGGCAACCCAAAATTGCTTGAGATTTAACGCCCTCAGTGGCAACCCTCAGTCCTTGAGGGATGGGAGTCAGTGGATAAACCCTTCAGTTTGCCAAACTTTGGCAAGGTTATTCTTATGAGGTTCTTGATTCCTCAAAGGGTTTTCAATTGCCACAGAAGTGATCTCCCAAGAAAAAAGGTTTTTACCCTCTTGCTTGCATACACCCTTGAAAAATTGTACTCCTGAAAATTGTTGATAACACAATGTTTTTCCATAAATTTCTCCTGAATCATGGGATTATTATAATTATAATTTATAGATTATTGTTATATATGACATACTATTACTATAAATTATAAACTTATAAGTTTATTTGCAAAGATGTAATTTCTATAGTACAACCTCTATGGAGATTTTTCAAAGAACTAAAAGCAGATCTATCACTCAATCCTGCAACCCTACTACTGGGTATCTACCCAGAGGAAAAGAAATCATTGTATCAAAAAGATAACTCGCTTGGATGTTTATCACAGCACAATTCACAATCACAAAGATATAGAATTAACCTAAATGCCCACCAACCAATGAGTTGATAAAGAAAATGTGGTGTATATAGATATACCATGCAGCACTACTTGGCAATAAGAAAGAATGCAATAATGTCTTTTGCAGCAACTTGAATGGAAGTAGAGACCATTATTCTAAGTGAAGTAACTCAGAAACAGAAATAAATGTCACATGTTCCACTTATAAGTGGGAGCTAACCTATGGCTGCACAAGTGCATACAGAGTGGTATAGTGGACATCAGAGACTCAAAAGGGAGGAGGTTGGGAGGTGGTGAGGGATGAAAAATTACCTGTGGGGTACAATGTATACTACTTGGGTGATGGGTGCACTAAAAACCCAGATGCTGCCACCATAGAATATATAAATGTAATGGAATTCAACTTACACCCCCTAAACCTATTAAAAATTTTTTTAAAAAATGAGAAACAAACAAGATACAATTTCTGGCACATTTTAATTTTGTTTCCATGCTTTATCCTTTAAACATAGTTTCATAAATCTTTGGAACTGCTGATTTAGCTCATTCGATTTTTGTAAAATATTGACCATATAACCAAACATGAAAACTCACTCTACATTGTTAAGTAATATCTACTGTACAAAACAAAAGCAAAACTGTCTGACTTACTATTTTGCCTCCTAGTAATAAATATCTCCCTTCTAAATTGTAATTCTAACATAGATGATTGGATAGATAGATGAATGATAAGTAATTGATTGATTAGGCAGATAAATACAGATGACAGACAGAGACAGATAGTGCAATGCAGGTGAAAGGCTTGTAATTGGAAAGGACCCCGTTATTAATACAAGAGACAGACTAACAAGAGAAAAACACATTTATAAACACGTGTATCACATACACAGATGGGAGATACCCAGAGAATGAGTAGTTCTCTGAGAGGTGGCTTTGAATGCCAGCATACATAGTATCTTCAACAAAGAACAGTAAATTTTTACAGAAGAAAAAAAAAAAACAAAGAAAAAAGCTTTCGATTCTCTACAGGCAGCAAGTTTGGGGGAAGGCAAAACATGGCAGATAAAGATTAGTTAGCAAAGCTAGTTAATAGAAATTCCTTTATCACCTCAAGGCTGATGCGGGTCTAAAGCCATCTTTAGCATTTAACCTTTACTCTCCCCGGAACGGCCGGGGGCCGGTGCCGGGGTACCTTTCGCCTCTGTAAATCTACTTCCTGCTTTTAGACAGCTAGAGGAGGGCAGAGAGCTCTCCTGCATCTGCTTCTCAAATGTCTTCAGCTCAACATACCTTCATATATCAAGGAGGCATTTTCGGTTCTCCTAAAATAGTCAGCAACAGTTCCTTGACTAGAGTCTATTGTCTGTATGGAATAAGGCCCCATCCCCTTTGATAGACAGGAATTTCGCTTTGTTTTGCTGTTATGAACCTTTTTCTCAAAGGAATGTATTTAAGAACTGCCACTTCATCAGGGGTAGGAGGTAGGCTTTTCACCCCACGACACAAGACAGTAAGATTCGGGATAGATGAGGCTCCTGCCCCTCTTTTATAAAGCAGGGAAAGGGCAATTTTGGAAAAGAAGATAGGAAAAAAGGAATATTCAAAATTTCAGTGTTTTTTTTTAAAGCAATATAGAGGAAAATAAGAAAATCAATTTTTAAACAAAAGAAAAATAGCTTAACAGGCTTGTAATACTATAAAGAAGTATGAGAAATTAGTCTCCCAGTATCCCAGGCTTGGCGTTAGAAATTCATGTTCAAGTATGAGAACGTACCAGTCAGTTACTAGATATGTGATATCAATTAAATGATGGAATATTCCTGAGCCTCAGGTTTTCATCTGTAAAATGGGGGTAATAATATTCAACTTACAGGGCTGCGGTGATGATTAAAAGAAATAATTTATGCAAAAATGTTATAAATTTAAGAACTTATGTAAATGTTAAAAATTATTGTTATAGAAGATGTATTTTTAGAGAATGGAAAAATAATCATTTGTTTTAAAAATTACCATAATGCAAAAAGAGTAAAGTTCGAAATCCCCATGTTTAATTAACCCGGCCTTTCTAAGAAGGAAGGCAGGCTCCAGCATTGTTAGCAGAAAGTCTGCTCTATAAATGCCATTGTCTGCTTATAAGTTGCCCTATTCAACTTAATATTGCACATTTACAATCGTACAATGCATACAAAAGCCTATGTTAGCTAGGCGATAATAGAGAACACACTCAACAGAAAGATAAAAGCACAGAATGAGCCTGAACAGAAAATAACCTATTTGAACAAATAAACAATAACATTTGACCTTTATCTAAAAATGATTTTATGTCCAGAGGGTCTTTTTCTTTAAATAAAATGCAGCTGTATTTCATGTTTCCTTTTATTGGACATTATATACTGATAACAAAGAACTGATGGGGGGGAAAAATCTAAAACTAAAACAAAACAACGAAACACCCTGATTCATTTTCCCCCTCTACAGGCCTAAAAGAGTCCCTCCTTTGCCTGGAGAGAATCCTCTTCACTTCCTGATTAAAGGCAATCAGAGCACTTTGCCTGGCAATCTTGTCTAATTTAAAAAACTATCAGATCAAATGATAACTGTTAATAACCACCCATATTACACAGCATGAAAATGAAGGTCAATGCTATAGTTTGAATGTTAAACAAGGTAAAGACTATAACTAGTTTTTAACAGGACAAATTTTGCTTCTCTTAAAAAATATTTACTCTAAAACGTGCTCGCAAACCACACGACAGGCTGCACTTTCTTTTCTAGTGTTCAATAGAATGCTTGTCCTGCCATCCTGGGTTTCTCTACCCTAACCGACAATGCTGCGGGCTTAGTACATGGCCACATCACTATAAAGTTAATCCTGCATGATTGTCGTCTCCTTCATCCCCGAAACTCCAGCAAAGAATTTTCCAAAACAGGTCAAGACTTTCACTAATGATAAAATTATCTATTGTGCATGCACAACCGAAGAAGAACCCTAGCATTTTCCTATTAAAAGGTGCCATCCCAGAATACTGCAGCTGTGAGGGCTAAGACGGCCATCTTGAATGTCATTAATAGTGGAGTGTTCTGGGTTATCCTAACTCTAGTACCTAGAGTTTTACCCTCTTTATCAGCCTCATGCTGATTGTTAGAATGACCATTGACCCTGTTCCCATGTGTAATGCCATCGTTAGTGATAATGATAATGTGTGTGTGTTGTGGTTATGGCCGTCCCTGATTAGAATGCAAATGGAACAGAGAGGCATCACAGTAAGTCCTTGTTTAACATTAACGATACCTACTAATAAGCTATTGTATCAGATTATCAAGGAGGGCCTGGGAACTGAGACATCTCAACTTTGGTGGAAGAAGCAAATAGGCTAAAATCTGGAGGGAAAGACTATCTATTTCAAAGAGACAAAGTTGTGAGCCCCAGGTGATAAAATGACTTTGGGCAATTAGATGTATGAGCACTACTGCAGGAGACACAAAGAGAAAGAGGAAGCCAGGAAATCCACCACCTCACAGCTGTGTGCCTCGTTATGCTTGAATCTAGTTCCCCCCACCGCCTCTCTCTGATACAAATGACTTCCTGGAAGCTCATATAATCATTGAATGTTGACTCTGAAGGGAATCTGAGCAACTGCGACCAAATGCTTTTACGTTAAGGGAACTATAAAACATTTATTTTCTTCAAGAGTTATGAGAATGAGCAGTTACCGTTCTCATGGGAGGAAGGGAATGAAAGCCACTCGATGTGTTCATTTGGGGGTCCATGTGTCCTGTCACACAGATTGGGTAGGTTTTGCTGATGCAATCCTCCTCTTTTATAGATAAGCGAAGGTCACACAAGGATACTTGGCAAGCCCAGGACTCAGGCTTCTGAAATCTGAGGCCAGTTTTCTTTCTAAGGAACCACACCACCACCAACTATCAGCTTGGCTAGTCATCCTGACTTCATTCTCCCTACAAATCCAAACTAAAGTGGAAATGAAGAAAAGCAAAATTTGCCAAATGACTTCTGCAGGTGTGGTGGTGCGTATCTGAGCCCTGGCTTCACGGAAATTACCTGAGTCTCCCCAGCTGTTACTAAACATTATGGTGTATTGTAGATAGACAATACTGAAATGAAAATAGCCTCAATCAGCTGGGTGATTGTTCCTTACACCTGCTTCATAAATCAATACAATACAGGAAAAGCTGGGTTAAACCATTGCTCTTCCAACAGCCTTGTTCCTTGGCAGTGTATTTACTACTCTTTTAAGAAAAGGCCATAACTCTGATGAAAAATAAAATTATGCAGCCACAAGAGACCACGATAAGGTCCTTAAAGGCTGGGAATGTTGACTCATGCCTGTAATCCCAGCACATTGGGAGGCTGAGGCAGGAGGGTTGCTTAAGCCCAGGAGTTCAAGACCAGCCTGAATAATACAGCAAGACTCCATGTCTACAGAAGGATAAAATGAAATAAAAAATTAAAAAATTAGCTGGGTGTGGTGGTGCCTGCCTGTAGTCACAGCTACTGAGGAGATTGAGCCAGGAGGATCTCTTGAGCCCAGGAGTTTGAGGTTGCAGTAAGCTATGATGATACCACTGCACTCTAGCCCAGGCTACAGAGTGAGACCTTGTCTCAAAACTAAATAAGTCCTTAATGTAACCCCCACGCCCACGATGGAGTTCATCCTAGATGGGTTATCTATTGCATACCACCCATGTCGTCTAAAAGAAGAGCTTCATAAAATGGGCTTAAAGGAGTTCTTTTATGTGACTGCACTTTTAAAAGTACTAAGGCATTGCACAGATGTAAGGGATTATCATTTTTTATGTTAGGGATAAAGACAGTTCAAAATATCCATTAGGAAATAGAGTACAATGTTTCACATTTTCTTCTGGCAGTTCTTTCTCATGCCCACCACAGATCTCTCCTTATTCATTTTTCCCTTATGTCTGCATATACAAATAGAATCATAAAACATTTGGTTTGAAAAAGATCTCCTAAATTATTGCTTTCATTTCATAAATGAGGATACTCAGAACAGCAGGGGCCATAAAGATAAATGCCTAGAAGGGCTGGACAGGTAACATAAATAAAATATCAGTTGGGTAAGAACAGTTTCTTGGGTCTCAGAAAGCCAATGGTGCTAGCGGGATGATAATCAGCAAGTAATGGGGGAGGAAGGCAATGTGGGGCATGGGACCGTGGGGACTTGGCGTGCGCCCACCCACCTGAAGGCAGCAGGTCTCCATGGTGACCATGTGGGAAGGCGGGCTCATTGCTAGCTGATTTGTCAAAAGGCTGAAATCCAAATCTTTGTGTGAAATCTCATGATTTTAAAATGGTTGCATCAACTTTTAAACATTGAAAAGAAAATTAAATAAATAAAACACCTTCAGGCCTATTCCAGTCTATACCCTGGTAGCTCATGACCTCTCAGGGGACCACATGATTTCTAATCTTCTCTGCCTCATTTTCTGTTTAAGGGCCCATGGAAGGACGGCTTAAGCCCACTCTGTGGTTGTGCCTGCCCATTCAGTGGCCTGAGCAGTGGGCACTGCAGACCAGTCCATGGCAGGCTGAGGCTCCCGTCTTCAGTAGGGACCTGCTGACAAGGCATGGCGGGGACCTGCATGCCTTCAGACTGGTCTGCGACCTCGGGATGAGTATCAGTGAACGCAGGAGATGGAGTAGTCCATTCACCCTGGAATTCCTTTTTGGTCACAGCTTTTTCAGCAGCAGCCTGCTCTTCCTCTTAAACTCTTCAGGATCTCTGCAGAAGCAGCCGGCAGGCATGACCTCCATGGATGTTTATGGGAGATGGTGCCACGCATGCGCAGAACTTCCCAGGCCAGCATCCACCACATCGAACCCACTGAGTGAGCTCCCTTGTTGCAGGGGATGGCAATGTCCACATAGCTCCGAGCAGAATGTGTGTTAAGCAGCTTAACATAAGACACCTGCGAGAGAGACTGGTGGTCAGCCCTGGCATCAGCAACCAACAGACCATGCAGCTCTTGGAGGCTGCCTGGATCTGGCTGGCTAAGGTTCTTAGAGTGAAGAGCCCCGCAGTAGGAGTAGCCCCAGGGGCAGCTGTGAACTTCAGCACAGCTGCTGGCCGGTATTCCTGGAGGACATGACATTACACCAACAGGGGTTTCAGTGGCAACGATGGCCACCGAACAGGCTGCCAGCAGAGGCTTCTCCCAGGTCCTCTTCAGATGTATGGTGTAGATGCCATCACCTTTCCTTTTGTAGATTTGCTGTTCCATTTGGAGGCCAAGGTTGGTGCCACCTAAGTGGGCTCCTACTGTAAGAATTTGAGGACATCCTTCCCTTTCATCTTGAGGACTTAAAGGCCTTCACATGTACCCTTTTCTGGGTAGTGAGGAAAGACCACCACATTTTAAAATAAATTCTGTTCTTTGTGTTCATGATGTAGCCAATCAGCACATGTACTTTGACATTTTTATTTGTCATACAGAACTGCGAATGTAATGTTTCAATTCACCCTCGTGATGAATTGAAACTCATGTAGAATTTGATGCTAGGAGGTTGCTCTTTGGAAGTCTGGGATTAAGGATACGGATTGTATCAGGAGAACAGCAGAAAACAGACTCAAGAGGAAATGGTGTCTGCGATGCTGACTTCTTTCAGACCGTGAATATCGGAATGATCTGAGATTTTTCATGTAGGAAGGTCAGACTTTAAATCACCCATCAGATCACTCTTTCCTAGGCAGGATACACCAATTAGCTTTTCTTTTCTTATTTATTGTCTTTCCACCTTTGTGTTTGGCTTTTTCTCTAGTGAGTTCTTTCAAGCTCTCTAAACTTGTCAAAACCCATACTTGACAGAACGTTGGACTATCGCTAATCCTACCAGGCACCTCTTCCTCCTGGAAGGATATGATAGGCTTGCTTAAATCAAATATTGATCAAAAAAAGGAGCAAACATTAATAGTGTATCATTAGCCTTGGCACTGGGTTGGAATAGAATTTTGCCTATTAAATGGACTTTGGTGCTTTGTTCCCTAATGCAAAGGTACTATCACTCTCAGAAAATAGAAACTGGAGAAGGGGGAGGTGCATAGTCTCTGCATAGAAATAAAAACAATGCTCTAATATTAAAGAGAAAACAAAACAATGGAGTCAGAAAGCCACTCAGCAAAGCCATTGAAATGCTTATTGCCATTTGAAGGCATAATGATTGAAGTTATTGTTTTAATGTAAGATTACTAAATAATGCATCCCATAAAAGAAAGACATTGTATTGGCCATAAAACGTGTGTAACTGCAACAGAATTCATACTTATTTAATGACACTTTAGAATCAGATGGTAATTAAAATGAAGTAGGAATTTTTAAAAGGCAAGAGAAATTCAAACATACCCTTATATAAATTGAAACATTCTCTTTGTTTTGCAAGCACATAAAGAAGTTTCACATAGGTTTTGGGGGTGTTTTTTCTTTTTTGACCCATTGGGAACAGCATAATTTTGACTCCTCAGTATTTCTACTTCTAATTGCTGGGAGGGTTCATTATCAGCTGTCTAGAGTGCAATACATCAACCTTGCAAAGCTGAGTTACAAAAGACATTCACACATCTGATGGGCTGCTGTGCTAAATACATCTTAATTTGTGCTGCATCTGCTGTTTTCTAATTTGTTTGTCATGCTGTGAATGCTGCAGACTTTGTTAGAGCAGTTCCCTGATTTTTTTTTCTTTAAAAATGCATCAATACTTCATTTAAAAAAATAACTGTCTTCCATCATTGTTCATCTATGCCTTGGAATGCCATAAACTCAATTCTGTTATGCACATATATGTATGAAAAATCCTATGCATTTGAATATGTATGTGTATTATAGTGGAATAAATGTACACGTATTTGCATGTGCATCAAGCCAAATATTCAGTTTAATCACATAAAGCAAAACAAACTTTCTTCAGCCATAACTGGATGCACAAACTGACAAAAAGAACAATCTTATAACTCTGGCTTGGATAAGAGCGCTTCAGGTTGCCAGGGTCTGGGTTTGGTTCCCTCGCTACGCAGAAGGTGCAAGCAAGGTTGGTGGTCTTAGTTCATATCCAGCTAAGCAGCAGTTCAAGTAAGAAACAAGCATATGTGATTCAGCATGACCCAGAAAAAAACAGTCTCAACATTAGAGAAGTTCAAATTCGAGTTGGAAAAGAAAACAAATACCACTACCTCGGGCTCATGCCTTCCCCAACATTTTCACAAAAAGCCAAGGTGAAGGCAAGGCTGGCTTCCTGGGCATGTGACCTGGGCAGCCACACAGTGTCTCATGCTTAGGAGAGTCCCAAGTTGGATCCGATGCTCTATTATTTAGCACTTAGAAAATTTTAATGATTTATGATTGAACAAGGGGCTCTACATTTCCATCTTGCTCTGGACCCCACAAATCATGTATTAATAGCTGGTCTTGGATACAGGAAGCATTTAAGAGACACTCACAGGGCAGCTGATAGATTTGCTCTATGGTATTTCAACCTGGCAGTCCTGTTATTTTAAAAATCACAAAAAAAATTTACCGCTTGAAATGAAGAAGAAAGAAAGGATAGAGGGGAATGTGTAGGGAGAGAAGGGAACAAGAGGGAAAAACAAATGGTATTTACCTTGTATTGATATAGTTTTATGGAGTTTGAAGGATGAAAGGCAGCCATTTCTAGGTGATATTTATTATTTCTGAGCAGAGTGTCTTTGAATGAAACCAGTTACAAAGGCTATGCCTTTTGTCATAGATTTTGGGATCACTAGCCAAAGTGATGCTCGAAGTTGTACCATAATCTTAAAAAAACCTAATCTAAATACAATTCTATTTTTCGGCAATTTCCCACCACCCTCTGCACTTAAGCACACACACGCACCCCACGAATTATTAAAGGAAATCTCAATAAAAACCAGAGATGTGGAGGAAGGCAGCGAACTGAACGGCAGTGAGATGCTGGCACAGAAGCTGGCATCCTTTGTGTCTGCAGCCTCAGGAGAGAGCAGCGGGGAGGCGGACTGCACCCTGGCTTCAGAGGGAGACGGGGACCCCATTTACATAATGCCAATCAGTCTTCCGTGTCAAGTTTTCCCAAGAACATGCAGAGGCGATTACCAGAGCAGGCGTTATGACTGGTGGAGTCACAGACAAATCAGGGCTCCCGGAAAGGAGTGTGTTGAATCAATAAGGCATACTGTTCAACCAGGGCTGAGAAAAACACCTCATAAAGTAACAGCATTTGTAAAGGTTAATCAATTCAGCTAATTGTAAATGCTCTCAATTGTCAGTCCCTGAGCAGTCCCTTCTCTTTGTAGCTAGTAATTCACTGTGGGATGCAGCGGCTCTAAAGCAGGAAGCAGAGAGAAAGAGGGGAAAGCAGTCAAATTTCTCATTACTCTCTCCATGTTGTGCTATGTCAGTGTCTGTAAATGTCAATATATTTACTGCAGGGAGATAGCCTTTTTCCCTACTAGCACTTCGTTGCCCCCTTCATTATATACAAAACAAAGTAAAGAGCCTAATTATCTTGGTCTAGGCAGATGGAAAGGAGATCAGGGTATTGATCTTTGGGGCAATATCTGAAGGCAATGCATAGGACCTAAATAAGCTGGCAGTCAAAGGCATGGTCCTTCATTGACAATGGTAGGAAAAAGACATCTTGTTCTCTGCCCAGAATTGGCTCAGGAAAAAGAGACTCCTTCTGCCATTCCCTCCCCACTGCCTCTGTTTCCCCAGCAAGAACAAAAACCAGTGCGGAGTGGGTTTTGAAATGAATGTCTGTGAAGGTTGGAGAAATAGAAACAAACCATGTCAGGCAGAAAAATCCTGAGATAATTCGAGCACGAAATTATAACCAGAGTCTGCCAGGGAGAGCAAACCAACCACTTTAACAGAACCGGGGAATCCCTGTCTGTCTTTGAGGCTCCATAATCAGAGTAGCCCACATTTCCAGGCCACCAGTGGGTGTTCCACTGGGGACACAGAATTCAATTTGTTTCAAAAACTGTTAGAAAAGATCTAGAAAATGGTGATACAGGATAAATCATAAACTGTCCTAAGAAAAGCCCCTTTCTTTTTCAGATCTCACATACGTCTTTTCTGTTCTTTACTTTGTATATGTACCTGGTGTTACATTTCAGAAAATTTTATTTCCCTATAGTTACAAACGTTAATCTTCTATATTTAAAAAAATATATGAAGGTAGAGTTATTTTCAAGGAATATTTACAAAAGCCAAAAATGGAGTGAGGAACTTTTCAAATGTTTTGGTGTATGGGTAGTATTTATGGCAATGTGTTTAATAACTACTTGCAGTCACCTGTTTATTATACCTTAGAATCCAATGATGTATATAATTTCCCACATTGAAACATGAACTGCTGAACTAAGCAGTCATTTTCCTTTTATTTCCTTTGCACCTCAGTAAAATGTAAATGTCTTTTCTTTAGCACTAAGGCTATGGAAGGTTAGCAAAATTTGAAAACGTGCAAAGAATCACAATATATTACAAATCCTAAACCTTCGACAACTTGACGAAAGAGCATCTTTATCTTATATGTATTTCAATTTAGTGTTATTAATCAAAGACATTGTAAAATTCTAACTAAATCTATCAGAGGCCTTGTGTTCCTGTCAAACAGTCTGATATTTCAGGAGCTCTGGGTAATGCAATCAGACAAACCAAGCAACTCGAAGCATACGGCCGTGCACACCTGAACAGCATTAGAAACAAGCTAGACAAGACAGGGACGACAGGGACTTGCAGCTGGCACATCACAAGATATTTTGTCCCCCAAATATGTGGGATAATTCTAGATCTGTGTAGGAAGGCAGCGTGTTTAAAATCAAACCTACCGGTACATCGTAATAAAAGTGGTGTACAGTCAGAAAACAAAATCTAGGTGCTTCTCTACTAGCAGACCACTGGTTTACAAGAAGAACTCTGTTCTTAATGAAAATAATGTTATTCGCCCATGAGTACACTTTAAAACATGCCATATTTACCTTTGAAAATGATAAATTAACTAGTCAGGAATGTCCAGAAGCTGCCATATCCACTCTGAGAGGACAGGCGGGGAAAGACCTCTTCAAAATAAACTCTCCCTCCTGGCCAGCCAGTGTCCCGCCTCCCACCTCTCCGTTTCCCCTTCTCCTTCCCTCCCTCCCTCTCTCTCCATCTGTCCCCCTTCTCCCCACCCCCTCCTTTTCTAAGGTATATTCTTCTCATCGAACAACGACATTTTCCCATAGTTTCAAGAGAAATGTCCAGACATCCTCAAAGATGCTGAGAATTGAGAGTGAAGTCCCCTAAATGCATTTTTTTCACCTTAAAGGAATTGAAATTCCTGGTAGAGTTCCAAGTACCATAGCCTCATGCAAGCAATGAGCAAAGTTAACAAAACAAACACCTCCAGGACCCTATCATTACATTTCATTTACTGATTGCGCCTGAGCACTTGGTATTTTCGTCCCCACATATATTCATTCAGAGCCCACACCCTTTTATACATAATGTAATTTTCTTTCCAGAGGATTAATTTTTATATAAGTTTGATAATTTCTTGAAGTTATACTGGAGTACTTCTCAACTTGCTTCTAAATTAAAGCACTTATTAAAAAACTTTGAAGCACTCTCACAATTTTAAATCACTATGCACATAGCAATTTAAAATTATGGGAGCAGTTTAATAAGCACTTGAATTTGGAGGTGATCAGAGACCTGAAAATGTGCAATATAGAGTAATTTAAAATTATTAGACTACTTCACATTTTTTATAAGCTCTTCAGCTGGGAAGTGATCAGGTTCTAATATCTGAGCTTATGCAGTGCAAAGTGAAGTACTTCTCAGCCTGAGATTATTCACTCTATTAAATCAAACTACTTTAATAATTTTAAAGTGATGTACAGTGAGCATGCCCAGATCTCAAAATTCACTTTTAAATTAAAAATATTTTTCACTTGCAACCTACAAAAGACACTTACATGATAAAGCAGCAATTTACCCTTTCAATTTTAGACATCAAACTGCCCTCTCACTTTTACAGGAGTTTTCCCTCAGTAAAAATAAATGCAAGAATATTAAAAATATTTGTTCCTTTCCATTAAAACAATGAAAAGCATCATGCTATGAAACTGCAACAACCTAGTTGTATTTGAAAATATTTCCATTTTAAAGCACACTTTAATGTACCATGTTCTGGGATATAACACTTTTACACCTAAATAGTAACAAATTAATATCTCAAAAGGATTGTTAAGCTTAACCAGTTAATTATCTTGTGGAAGCATAACACCTCATCCACTGAAACATATGGGTGATTCTTTTCAACAGGCAGCTTTCTTGCTACCTGAGACTAAGCATATAGACCCCATGAACATTCTGAAGAACACCGCTGACCTGAATGAAAACATGGAGTTCTAATAACATGCTCCCACCCTACTTGAGTTCAAGGAAAGGACAACATAATAAAATCAGATAATTCATATTGGTGTATGTGATTGGCATGTTCATGTAAAATATGATTTACGCTTACCATAGCAAAATTAGAGGGTAGAATTCTAGTCTGGATTAATTATTTCTATTAATAAAAGTTACTAATTTTTTGAAAGGGGTTCTAATCACCTCGTAATAGAATAATTCAATTTCTGGTGTGTTTAAAGGTATTTGTGGATATTTGTATCAGGGATGGATGATTTAAAACCTTATTATGATAGTTTTCTCACCCCATGTAAACATAATGACAAGTAAAATAAATAGGTAAACATCTATGAAACCATTTGCAAGCTAATGGAAATTGTTTTCTCCTTACCACCAAGTGTTGAGAAGTTCCTTTCTCTCCTTTCCTTCTCTTCTCTCTTTGCTTCTCTCTCTCTGTTCTGTTCATCTGAATTCTACCTACAGTCAAACTGGATTTGCTGGAAAGTAGATCTTTGTTCTTTGATAATACTTTGGATTTTATCCTGTGGGAGAATTGATCCTAACTAATGTGCTTATAACCCGCAAGTGAACTGGACAATTTGCCGGTTCAATTTGCCCCCAGTGGAAAGTGTGCTTCAGCTGTTTGCTGTGGCTCTCATCAGGGAATAGGGCTACAAGGTGCGCAAACACTGTTCTATTTAAGTGTCCTTCTAGCTTGTGAGGAAACTGCAAAACACATTCCATCTTTCCCTACTGATGCTGCCTGAAAATTAAATTCTCCAAGGGTGGGAGAGGAGGGAAGAGTTGTAAGGTCTTTGAAAGTGCTCTCTTGGAGTAAACTCTCTCATTGAGAAATATGCAAGGACATCAGAAATCAGAGAAGTAGACTTATTTTTCAGGTTGTTGCAATGACATTTTAAACTTCATTTCAAAGCCTAGGCACCAAACGCTAAAGATGAAATTGGGGAATATGACGCTATAGCCCTTTACAGGAAGAAAATGGGATTGTGGAGTTTGGATTATAAACTCACTGAAGGTGGAGTGCTTATATTGCCCAAACTCTGAATCTCCCCACGGGGAAATGCGTGGACACAAAAAGCATCCATTGTTTCAGTGACAGTGAAAATAATGGATTCAGTGGATTTCTCATTTTAAAATATCCATGTGTATACTGAAATCAGAGATGTTGCCTCTGTGAAAATGTTTCTGAACTTAACCTAATAAATAGCAATTTGAGTTCTGTTCTAACTAGTACATCAAAAACTTTCTGAAGCTATGTCTGATTCTACACATAAACATTTTGAATCCATGGAAATTACATTTATTTTCACATTATGCTCATATTGACGTGGCTTTTATACTATTTCCAACAAACATTGTTCTGATAAAAAAGATTGAAATCCGTCCTATCAATAGATATTTAGATGATTTGTATGCACTAATGAGATTATCCATTAGTCTAGTGCCGTAAGAGTATACAACTACCCAAAAAATTCAATGGTAATAATGCAAAACCCTCTATATACTTATTCATGTCTGCCAACTAAAATTATCTGTCAAGATGCTAAAAAATCTAAATTAATAATCATTAACAAGAAGATAGTAGGGGATGATGAATTAGTGTGGGTCTGAATAAAGGGAGAAATTTGGGTGTAAATGGTGGAGAAAAATCACACAGGCATATCTAAGGATTCTTGTATATTGGAGACAGAGCATAAGTTAAGGAAAGCTCCAAGAATTTTTTTTTTCTGTAGTATGTGCATTGACAAGAAGCTTCCAAACAAAATTTTTGCTACAACGAATGGGAAAAAAGTTAAGTTAGGCAATTATGATATAATGGATTTGAAAATCAATGTGAGTATTTCAAACTAAGTGGCTATTAGATAGAAAGCAAAAATGTAGTTGTAAGACCAATATCAAGGAAGGAATTTAAATGAAAATATAATACTCACACACACTTGGACTATGCAAACATAATGAAACATGACAGGCCTGGAACATTTGTCAGTGGTTGTGCTCTGGATCTATTATTGTATTTCACCATGATAATCACCGCTTTCAGTATCCCTGTATAAAGGATAAGAGAAGTAATATTGGATGATGCTAATCTGTGAGTCTCCTGTGTACAACATTGACTTTAGTACTGAAACCAGGGAGATAATATTAGAATAAACCCTTTGCACATACACTGTAGAAACCAGTGTGCACTTTCCAGATAAAATGTTTTTAATTCCTTTGCATCTTCCTGCAGCAATACCTATGCTCACTCACATGAATGCATTTAACATTATTTTATCTAGGAGCATTGCTAAATAAACAAAAATTTCATTAACATTGTGGCCATTTTAAGTAAATCTTTGTCTAATGATATGAAATGCCCTTTAATTCCTAGAGCCTGCTGCATGAGTTAATCCATTTAAGTGAGAGAACATGTTTTGTCAGATTGTGTGCATCTGACAGTTTTTTGAACCAAACTAAGCCTTTTGAGAATTGAATTCCATTTGCTTCAGGAAAAAAAAAATGTGACTTTCTGGTTCAAAGGAAAAATGCTTAGAAGCCATATTTGAAAGGCTCATAAGGGGTCTTCCACATCAAACAGCTCTTAGGAAACAACATTCTGATGAGTTAAGTGTAAATTAATTAGAAACATACAGACTGCTTTGCCCTGGCTATCCACATGGGTTTCAAAGTTGAACGAAGAGTTTGGAGTTTTCATGGCCCAAAAGCGTTATAGTAAAGTAGTTCAAGTTGTTTCTGTGAAACAAAGATATTTGTTTTCTTCCAGTGATTTCTGCTAACAAATATCTAATGAGCTACTATTAAAGAATGTTGAGACCTGTGCAGATACTCCATTTTGAGATCAAGTGTTTCTAAAAGAAGACATTTCCCTGCAAAGTTGGTTAAGTCATTATAAATGAATTCAAGCCTTATAGTGCTTCTGAAAAGGGAAATACAAGTGAAATAAGCATTAAGACATGCTCACTGCAAATCTATCCTATATCAAGAGTTGGAGGAGAAGAGCATTTATGGATGGAAGCATTGAGGTGCTATGACTGCAGGCCCTTGCCCAGGTATATAGTCTTTCTATGAAGCTCCCTAGAAGATACTGGAACATAAGAGTTTGGTCCGGTAATCTGGTTATATGCCTATTGAGTAGGTGTATTCAATTTACAGGGAACTGCAACTGGTCAAAGAAATAAAAATCAATGAATGATTGTGTAAATGTATAGAAGGGAACATCATCACTAGAGAATGTACATTATAACGTTACTATTAACAAAAATTCATTTTAAATCACTTGGCTCTTTGGTGCTGAAAATTAATGCCTTTAGAATTCCCAGAGTAAATATCTTCATACCTACCACTAATGAAAAGGAAGGAAGGAAGGAAGGAAGGAAGGAAGGAAGGAAGGAAGGAAGGAAGGAAGGAAGGAAGGAAGAAAACATTACCTTTTATGTGTTTCACTAAGTGATTTATTTTTTTTTTATTTTTCCAATTGGCTGAAATAAAATTAGAATGTCCCTTTTAAAATTGAGCACATAGAGATAAAAAAAAAAAAAAATTGGTTTGAGCAAGGTCCCTAAAAAAAGCAACAGGCCCTTCCAGGAAGAAAAATAACCAAGCTCAACTACCCCAAAATGTTTCATTCTTGCCCTCACATGAGGATTAATTGATTCATACTTTCAATTTATGATAATGAATCTTTTATTGTCTTTTTCAATTTTTCTTTCAGGGTTCTTAGAAATTAAGAACTTCCCCTTAAGGACGTCAAACATTTGAGAAATTCTAAGGTTAGTTTTATTGAAAAAAACTGCACAATCACAGACTCAAATAACTGATAGGATGGCTCAAGAAAAGAGTCATCACTAAGAGAGATGAACTATTTGGGATAAGTTCATTCCCTAGAGCCACTCGGATAGAAAAGCCTTCCAAAGATTTTTTAAGTCTACCTTTTGAAGTTGATTTTGGAGGACTATTTCTGTAGTTAACATGCTTGGCTTGCTGCGTGCCTGGGGATACTTGGCAGCTCAACTATATTTAAGATATCAGCTCTGCATTCAGTCAGCATTTTCACACATCTATTCACTTTGCATTTCAGTGCTCTAAAGTTCCTGTTTGGGCTGTGCGAGATTTGGAAGAGAGAGTTAGAAGTGAATGAATGTTTGTTTTCCTGGGACCTAGAGGCTGTGTGTGTGCTCAGGTGGATATATTTCACCATACAGAATTGTCTCAGCAAAACAAATTCATTGTTACACAGCCAGACATTTTTTAAGAAATATTTGTTGATGATGATTACTCCTTTGCAGAACACATACAAGGAAGCTTGCCATTTGGGATGAAAATTCAGTAGTGCATTAGACTAAAAAGATTATTAGGCTTTCATTTTTCTTTTCATTCTAAATTGTTCCTTCTTTGGCTAAGACATTTCCTTTGTTCCTAAATATATTTCAAATTTATATTGAATCTCCAAACCTTAAGATAAAACATTAGTATTGCCAGTGCCCAATTTGCTAACTGATTATCTTTAAAGCATTTAATATGAAGTAGATAGATTTGTAATTCAGAATGTGTTCTCCCATAGCAGTTTGCAAAATGCATCACACAATTGTAGTATAGTATTAATGACACATTCACCCAGGCATACCCACATGGATAATACATCTCCTATCAGAAAATCTACTCCATTCTCTAGCTAAGGATACAGATCAGCCTACACTTGGTCATACCTGGGCTGAGTGATATGAGAAGACAACAACAAGATGAACCCTGATGGGCATCAGAAATATGATATTTCTCTATAACTCCTTAAGAGATGGATTTTCTCTAAGTCCATATTTCTCAAATGATGCCCTGACAAAGCGGAAGTGTCCTAGGATATATACAAATACATTCTTTCATAAAAAGTTTCTGTGGCTAATGAAGTTGAAGAAATGTTAGACTAAACAATGTTAAGCAGGTTTCTGTCCTCTGAGATTTTCAGGATTTTTAATCTGGGATATAATCTGTGACATCTTCAAGTAGGGGCTGTAGTATGCAAGGTCCCCTTGATTTATGAGCTTCCAGAGTCTCCGAGTGGGGTTTCTCAGGACGCTAGGTCACCCTGAAACAGTGTGTCAAAAATGTTCAGGTTATTCCCTATTTAAGAATCTCAATTGGAAAACCAAGACAAGCTCCCTTCACAGAAACCCAGGGTACTGCCTCCTGTTTGGGGTCTCTGCCATCTGTTTGTGCACATAAATCATTCATGAATTGGGGGCTGACTAGATTCTCTCTTATTTGGCAAAATAATTTATAAAACGATATCAGCACCTCCTAATGCTCCTATGTGGTAATGCCAAAAAAGGTGTTTATGAGGGAAATAACTTTTACATAATCTGACGATACAGTTCTGTTGGGTTAAAAGCAGGATTGGATCCATTGCAGAGAATATTATCAGCTGTGTAGTAAGTAAATAGTAATATTATTCAAAATGTGCAGCAGCTACCTAGAGACTTGACTAAAACACATCAAAGCAACCAGACTTTTATTATGGACACTGTTTTAAAAAAAGAAAAATATTTAGGTAAAAAGGAAAATAAAACAAGCCTAGTTTCCAATAGCATAGCTTTGTATTCATAAGGTGCTTTACACACTTCATACTAGACCTTAAACCCCATGGAGTGACATGCTAAGGTGCCAGATTGCAGCAGCCAGGAACATGCTAGGGACTTCCATACATGAAACCTATGGAGTCAACTATTTCTGCAGAGCAGTGCTATTATTGCAGTTCATACATCCTAAGAAGCGATTTCCTGTCTGCCAAAGAGCCAATGATCATAAAATCCATCTATCGGCTTGGTGCAATTCTCAAGAAGGTGGCATGAATTGTGTGAGTTACATCAAGGTGCAGATGAAAAGGAGGAATGCTTTGGGCATTTTGAAGATTACATGCACCAGAGGAATGCAGATGCCCACCTTAGAAAGAGAGCACTTACAGATATAGGGACTGAAGTACTTTTGCGTTGCTATAACAATTATGTTATGAAGAAGTAACTATTTGAACAGAGATCAAAATGACACCCAAAGAACCTAAAGAGAATACAAAACAAAAACTACAATAATGAAGTTCCAAACAGGACCAGAAAGTAAACACTGTCCTATAGAAAAACCAATTCTACCAATTCCTTAATGAGGACAGAATTAGAGTATAATCTAAATCAGTGGTTCTCAAACTTTTTAGTGTCAGGAACCCTTCACTTAAAAATATTTAAAAATCTCAGAACACTTTTGTTTGTGTGGACTATATTTATTGATGTTTACTGTATTAGAAATTAAAAGTAAGATATTTTTCAGATATATATATAAAATTAGTGAGAAAAGTGGTATCATTTTATATTTTATAACTTATGTAAGGTTGCAAAAGACAGCTGTCTCCTCACATCTGCTTCTGCATCCCACCTCTGCAATGCCACATGTCATGTGGCCTCTGGAAAATGCCACTGTACAATCAGAAAGAAAGAGAATGAAAAGGATAAGCAAGGTCTCAGCACTATCATGAGGAAAAGCTGACCTTGCAGGTGACCTGAAAAAGTGTCAGGGATCCAGAGGAGTACCTGGACTGTACTTTGTGAACCAACAAGCTAAAAACATTATGTGTCTAATATATTTACACATATTACATATACTTACATATATTGATGTACTGCATGTAGATATAGACCATTCAGGTTAACCACTTACTATACTAACCTGTAGGTAGCTTATGTTGTAGTGTTAATTGAAATGTCCTAAACTGTTCATTACTTTCAGTGATATGAATTGTGCAGTGCACAGCTGCAAGCGAGAATGGCCACAGAAATAAATAGCTCACATACTAAATGGAGACCTGACAAGGTGCATGCCTGTCAGTGCTAGCGTATTTTCACATGTGGGACTATTGCGTCCTAATAATGAGGTAGATGGAGTGAGCATTGCTCTATTTTACGGATGAGAAAAGCGCACATAGAGGGGTAAGTGACTTATCCAAGTACCATAACTAATCTGTGACAGAGCTGGGCCTGAGTCCAGCCCCGTGCTGCCTTGGGCTCATCCCCAGGCCAACACACCATGCCAAAGCACATGGCTGAAAACTGAAAATTATTGCTGGGGTGTAGTGTCGCCCAATTTGTTTCTGTATAATTCTTCACTTTGCAAAATAGTTGCTCTGGTAAGTATGTGGTTGATGCTTTGATATTATTTTGGTAAATGCTCTGTTTTAATATTTTGAAAATGTATAATTACTTCCTCTTGCCCTAGTTTTTCTTACATGTAATGTGTGGATCAAAATATCATAAAGGCTTCAGCAGTAACTATGTCTTAATAACTAATAAAAAAAAAAAAGCATATCAAGAGTCTACAACTTAAAAAAAGCACCTCCCCAAATTGGGCAAATGTGTGAGGGCACTATAGGTTTACTCAATCATGGTAGATTAATTTTTTGGAAGAAGGTCCAGCGACGCTTGACATCCTATGATACTACAGAGAATACTGCACAGTAAGGCCTTGTTCCATGTCCCCACACAAATTGGAAATGTCTTGCTAGACAGCCACAGAGGTAAAAATCTTGTTTATAATATCCTGAGCCTGAATACTAGCTATGTTTAACATATACATGCAAAGCATTTTTTCAGAGTTTTAATATGCATTGATTTTTCCAAAAAGGCAGCTACCATGTACAGTTAAGGAAGATTATATTATACTTTGTTTTGTCTGGAAGTTTACCAAGAATGGCCTGCTGAGTCAGAAAATCGTGTTGTGCTATTGCTGTTGCCATACCAGTCCGTATCATAGCCGTCACATTCATGGTGAATCCACACATTGGTGTGAGCAGCCAGCTACTTCAACGGATCTTCTAGTATAGAGACATATAAGCATTTGCATTCATATTGAAATATTTGACTGCAAATCACTTTCCACTATTCCTCCTGTGTATTACAATTAAGATGTTTCATCAATATTGTGTGTGTGTGTATGTGTGTGGGGGTAGATAGGTTAAATCATCTTTGCTATTTATTGCAGACTAATAAAGGGACATTTCCAAATATGTATTTTAAATATTTTAATATCTAATAAGATCAGGAATCATTCGTTTAATTTGTCCCAGAAATCTATTTTTTTCTTTTCCTCAAAAGTTTAGTTTTGGAGTGGGCATTAATAGACATTTCTGAAATTTCAATCTTTTCTGAAAAATTATGGTCCCTCCTTTGTGTTAATAAAACTGTGAAAATAGCTTATGATATATCTCACTGCAGGGTTTGATGTGTAGGGTGTTTTTGGAGGGGGGTGATGATATTTTGGATTGATTTCAAATGGAGCCATGAAAGCTACATTTGGTTACATAATCTATGCGGCCTCAAGGTCTTCTACAGTGAAAACCCCACCCCTGCCTTCACCCCACAACCAGTACTATCACCTCGTGCACACACAGCCCTCCCTGCTTTACCTACTAACATGTAGAGAAAAGATGGAATTCAAAACATTACTGATTAAGTGAGGGAAGCCACAGTTTCTACTTATACCCAAACATTCTCCTGAATATTATTCCTTTCAATGTGTGCCATAGCTCAAAAAAGGAATATACTTTCCAAACATGCATGATCTTTATTTATAATTAAGTATCAAAAACTTAGTTTCAATAACAATTGTGTACCATGTAGCAAAATTAGATGACAGAAATTGGAAGTTTTAAAATCCAAATGAAGTTTTGATCAATGTATTCTATTAAGTACATAATAAATGACTACGGTGTTTATTTTGCTACCTGTATGTTAAGTTTTTCCTTGGTTGCTTTCCTGAGCCATACAATTATGTTAAGATGTATTTTTCATGCTTTCTGCAGTCACAGATACATTTTTTGAAAATTGAAAAGAAAATGACTTTTTGTAATCATGTCATTTTTCCCCCCCTCTGGAAGTCAGAGCTATTTTTTACTTACTATTTAAAAAACTGTGCAAATCAATACAACTTTCATGGTTGGGAACTGGCTTGCTTGATTATGTTAGGGGAATATGTGTGGTGCTAGGAATAGCATTTACTTCTCTGGCTCTATTAGTTTTGCAGCAATGGTTCATTAACAGCATGCACCATTCATTTAGACTAAGCTCTGCACTAATAATGACAATTGATTTCTTTGTTTAATTTCTCTATAACCAAACGGCACACTTTATACAATAAACCCAAATTTAAAATGCCTTTGGGACTTTGGGTTACATTACATCTTTTAAAAAGGTCATGTTTGATGACCTAACCTACTTGATATTTTTTCCTTTGCAATATTTAAAGTACAAAAATACAACTAATTGGACTATTATCATTTTAGTTATTATGTTTTAGTAAAAGATTAATGAGCATTTCTAAAAATAAAAAGAAGCCTCCACACATAAATTTCTCTTTCAACTTGTGCTAACATCCATTTTATAATGAACCACAATGCGTAGCATATTTGGAGGTATAGAAACATTATCTCCATCATTCTCTGCAGCATAAAGTCAAAATTTTAGGGTACCAACAACTATTCCAGTGACCTTGTGCTCGTCAGACATTTTTCTGCTTTAACTTCCTCAGCTATAAAACAGACTGGTAGTATCTTGGAATATGTGTTTTTAAAAGTACATATAAATAAAAAGCCTCAATAGTCAATGAATCCAACTGACTACATCTCTCAATATGCTGTAAAAAATAAACTCTTGGTGGAATAAGTATAAATCCTGAGTTCACAACCCTTCAATTCATGTCATCCGGACTCAGCCACTCATAAATTGGGTCACCTTGACCATGTCTCATTACATTTTGAATATTTATTTCTGCATACATCAAAAGTGATTAATAATATATATTTGGCTTTACTCACAGGGCGTTTGTGAGCATCAAATAAGAAGACTCAGATGATTTTCAAAACATAGCTATAAGGAACAAATATATTTCAAAACCATGATGTTTCTTCTGTTTTCTGGAATTCTGAATCCACTACTATATACTCCTACATAACCAAAAAAATATTAACCTGAGTAGAACATCATAAACTAAATAAAAATAACATCTACATGAGCACCATGAGCTGAAACAAAGATGAAATGCATGGTTCACCTGACACCAGTAAGTTCCAAACAATTCGATCTCATTCCATTGGCCATACCAGTGCTAGGATCCATAATAATAGGTATGGCCCATCAAATCTATTATTTTGTTAGAATGACTTGTCTTATTTGTAAAACCTAGAATATGTTGTTGGGGGTTGAACGTAAAAACATACGCCCTGCGCCTACAAACATGAACCACACGTTAGTCAAAACTGTGGCTTTGATTATCATTGTATACATAAGTCCCAAACATGGATTTCTAGCCCTAACATTTACCTAGAGCTCCAGACTAATTAATGTTTTTCCTGTGTGCTATGCATCTCAAACCAATCTGTCTAGAACCAGATAAATCCATTTTTCACTAAATCATATTGGTTAGAGTTTTTACTTACTTTTTACATACACGTCTTAGTTTATGAAAATTTTCTATAGAAGCATATATAATGCTTAAGGTGAGATAAAATAATTCATTTATATATTTCACTTCTTAGTAAATGGCCTGATGCCAGTATGAAAATGAACTCATGCTAAAACTTTACCTATCTCATAAAAATCAAGGCTTGACGAGGGCAATATATTTGTAAATGAATATAATAATACCAGTTTATCACAAATTGCACACCCAATGTAACTGTTGTATTTGAAAAAAAAAAACAAAAATGAAATCTGCTTTCTAATGACTGATGTTATGTGCTTACTCAATTCAAATCAACTTCTCCTTCCACTAAGAGGAAGCCCACTGAGAGAAAGTTATATACCACATTTGCAAAGCCCAAATAGCACCATAAAGTGACAGTTGTTATGAAATGCTCTGATAAGTGTGACAGAATGACAAATGAGACCATTTCTATTCCCATCTAAGGACAGCAAGCAATTAATTTAGCAATAAATAATGACATGACTGATTGAGTTATTTTGAATATATAAATGAACAATTTAAATCTAATTCTTAGGCTAATAGGTAACAAGTATAGTTCCCTGAGAAAAGAAGCAACATGTTTCTAAGAAGCAGAAAAAACAATTAGATAGAAAGCAGTCTTCTAAGCCAGCTGTGAACACTGTAAAGAAAGAGTAGAAAAATAGACACGATCAATCTCTTATGGCAGTCTGGGTCCTTAACCACAGTGGAGTAGAATTTCATGTTATTTTTCTGAGATATATTCCCTAGCTTCAGAAATATTAGAGATGAGATGCTTATGTTAGGACATAAACTTAAAAGGATAAGAAAATCAACAAACATACAAATCCAAAAATTATAACTTTGAAGACAAATGAAATGCAAATTTTCTTGATGTTTTACTTGAGAAAGTGAGACGTGTTACTCTACAACGAGTAAAACTTTTAAAATCTATTTTTAGAAGGCATACATCAATGTCAAACCCTAATACAGGATGGCTAAAACCAAATAGGAATCTATGAAAAAAAAAATACACAAACACTGTGACATAAAGATCATCAACAATATTCTTTCTTGGCTTAGGTAGTGGTTACAAGGGTTTACATTGTATAATTATTCACTTTGCTACCTGCTTACATTTTATGAACTTTTATATGTGTAGCTGCGTTTAATAATTTTCAAAATATTATTCTTGAATGTTATAAAGTAAGACAACAACAACATCCCAGTCACATCACTCTGTGGCTCTGTCTGCACTATACTAAAATATATTTCAGTCTGCCAAGGTGCTGGGAGCATTTGCCAAAAATGTCTTTTGGTATCACATAGACAAGATAATCATGTAGATAAGATGATGAATTTATGTGTTTCACTAATTCTTAGTCAATGGCCTGGGAGCAAGTACAAAAATGAACTCATGCTATAACTTTATCTATTTCCTTAAAAAAAAATTAAGCCTCAACCAAGAGAACATAATTTTGAATGAGTTACTAATACCAGTTTACCATAAATACCAGGATGGGCATTCAATATAACTCTTTTATTTGACACAGAGAAAATAAAATGAAGTCTGACTTACTAGTAACCACTGTGATTTGCTTAACTCGATCAAATCCACTTCGCCCCACACGAAGCGGAAGCCCACTGTTACCTGTCTGTCATGCTGTCTACATGGTGACTCACGTGAAATGTGAGTGCTCATGGCTCCGTGTATAGGTATGAAAAGGTTAACAAATGTAAGTGCCTGTATACAAACAAAAGACAATGTTTACTGCATAAAAGAGCATGCATATTAAAAAGTCTGTGAAACCAAGCAGTATCTACAATGTATTGACACATGGGTGCAATGCAGAAACAGTAACATAGCATCTAATATTGTATCTAATAATGAAACAGAGTGGATTACATAGAAAAGTACTTTTCAAAATCTCAGTCTATAAATATTCTTCTTTAACCTAAACTATAAAATGTTTGAAGGAAATAACAGGTTTGTTAATGAACACACATACACACACACGTTCATTTGAATTGAAAACTGGCTGCAGCTAAAATTTATGGAGTAGGCTTATTTCTTTTACACCATGAGTCCACAATCTTACATCAATTCGATTGTCTGATATTCACAGCCACCAGATGGGGGAGGGAAAACTGTAAAGAGCTACAGATTTTGGTCGTTTCTATATCATGAAATGCTATTCATTCTGAGTACTTTAGGATGTGATTGGCTTATGAATCTCATCACCTTTTTTATTCCTCTGTGTTACATCTTTAGTGGGATGATACCAGGCACTGGATGAGTCTGTAAAATACACCTTTGCTTATTATAAACTGTCCTAGTTTTCAGGAAAATTTCTTATAGGAAAAAAAAAAAGCATAAAAACTGTATGTTAAATAAAGAGTTTTGACTCTGAAAACATACTATAGGAAGTTGGCAATAGATTTAGGAGGAAAATAAGAGTGGGTCAGTGTTTTTCTTGGTTCAAGGGAGTGTTAGCCAGGGCAATCAGGGACTGTCTAGTTATGAAATTTCAGCTAAAGAAGTCATTCTGTTCTGTAAGTTTCTATGTTCCAGCTAAGCTCAATTACTTTTATTGTAAAGAATTATATTAGTGGAGTTATAATAGCTACTCTAACAGATAAACCCTGAAACTTCAGTAGCTTAACACAGATCTCAGTGGCTTAACACAAGTTTATTTATTTGTTCCTGTAAATTCCAAATACTTTTCTTGTTCACTGGTGTCCCTCCACCAGAGGTGATTCAGAGATTCAATGAATCTACAACATAGAAGAAGAATGTGAATCTCTGGCAGACACTAGCTATCTATTCAACAGAAGTTGTGTTTTCAGGAAATCTTGACTTTTCAGGAAAACTTGTCATGAGCACTTATACACCTGACTTCCAAAAACTCCTTCTAGGTTCTGAGATAGTCAAGGAGTGAAATCACTAGAAAAATATAGTGTGGCAACTTCTGCCCACAATAAATTATAGAAGAGTTTAGAAAGTCACAGTTCTATAGTCAAGGGAATATTCCAGGAAAATATGGGTAAAATTAAATATAGGACAAAAGTTAGACAATATGTTTATAAATCAAAAGCAATTCTTATGTATTTAACAATAGATGTTAAATTATGCTACAAACATATCAATATACAGGCACACCTTCTTTTATTGTGCTTTGCTTTACTGTGCTTCACAGATAATGCACTTTTTGCAAATTGAAGGTGTGTGGCAACCCTGCATCAAGTAAGTCTATCAGTGCCATTTTTCAACAACATGTGCTCACTTTGTGTCTCTGTGTAACATTTTGGTAATTCTCAAATATTTCAAAAGTTTTCACAATTATTATATTTGTTATGGTGATCTGTGATCAGTGATCTTTGATGTTACTAATGTAAATGTTTTGGGATGCCATGAACCACACCCATATAAAACAATAAACTTAATCAATAAATGTTGCATGTGTTCTGACTGTTCCACTGACTGGTTGTTCTCCCTTCTCTCTCCCTTTCCCCAGGGTTCCCTATTTCATGAGACACAACAATATTGAAAGTAGGTCATTTAATAACCCACTAGTGGGCTCTAAGTGTTAATGTGAAAGGAAAGGTCATATGTCTCTCACTTTAAATCAAAAGCTAGAAATGATTAATCTTAGTGAGGAAGGCACATCAAAAACCAAGATAGGCCAAAAGCGAGGCCTATTGAGCCAGTTAGCCAAGTTGTGAATGCAAAGGAAAAGTTCTTGAAGAAAATTAAAAGTGCTACTCCAGTGAACAAATAAATGATGATAAAGCAAAACAGCCTTATTGCTGACACAGAAAGTTTTAGTGGTCTGGATAAAAGGTCAAACCAGCCACAACATTTCCTGAAACCAAATCCTAATGCAAACAAGGCCCTAACTCTTTAATTCAGTGAAGTCTGAGAGAGGTAAGGAAGCTGCAGAAGAAAAGTTTGAAGCTAGCAGAGGTTGGTTTACAAAGTTTAAGGAAAGAAGCTGTCTCCATAACATAAAAGGCAAAACAGCAAGTGCTCATGTAGAAGCTGTGGCAAGTTATCCAGAAGATCTAGCTAAGGTACTTCCTCAAGGTGGCTACACTAAACCACAGATTCAGTGCAGATGAAACAGCCTTCCATTGGAAGAAGACACCCTCTAGGACTTTCATAGCTAGAGAGGATAACTCCATGACTGGCTTCAAAGTTTAAAGGACAGACTGACTGTCTTCTTAACGCAGCTGGTGACTTTAAGTTGAAGCCAATGCTCATTTACCATTCTGAAAATCCTAGGGCCCCTAAGAATTATGCTAAATCTACTCTGCTTGTGCTTTGTAAATGGAACAACAAAGCCTGGATGACAGCACATTTGTTGACAGCATGATTTACTGGATATTTTAAGCCCACTGTTAAGACCTACTGCTCATTAAAAAAAGATAACTTTCAAAATGTTACTATTCATTGACAATGCACTTAGTCACCTAAGAGCTCTGATGGAGATGAACAAGGAGATGAATGTCGTTTTCATGGTGCTAACATGGCAACCATTCTGCAGCCCATGGATCAAGGAGTCATTTCAAATTTCAAGTCTTGTTATTTAAGAAATACATTTCATAAAGCAATAGCCGTCATAGATAGTGATTCCTCTGCTGGATCTGGGTAAAGTAAACTGAAAACCTTCTGGAAAGAATTCAGCATTCTAGATGTCCTTAAGAACACTCATGTTTCACAGGAGTAGGTAAATATACTGTATCAATATTAACAGGAGTTTGGAAGAAGTGGATTCCAACCCTCATGGATGACTTCAAGGGGTTTAAGGCTTCAGTGAAGTAAGTTACGGCAATGTGGCGGAAATAGCAAGAGAACTAGAATTAGAAGTGGAGCCTGAAGATGTGGCTGAATTGCTGCAATCTCATGATAAAACTTGAACAGACGAGGAGTTGCTTCTTACAGATGAGCAAAGGAAGTAGTTTCTTAAGATGGAATCTGCTCCCGGTAAAGATGCTGTGACCATTGCGAAACAAAGGCATTAGAATATTACACAAACTACAGCAGCAGGGTTGAGAAGATTGACTCTAGTTTTGAAAGATATTCTACTATGGGGAAAATGCTATCAAACAGCATCACGTGCCACAGAGAAATCTTTCATGAAAGGAAGAGTCAATCAATGCAGCAAATTTCATTGTTGTCTTATGTTAAGAAATTGCCGCAGTCACCCCAGCCATCAGCAACCACCACCCCGATCCATCAGCACCACCAACATCAGGCAAGATGCTCCACTAGCAGAAAGACTCACTGAAGGCTCAGATACAGTTAGCATTTTTTAGCAGTAGAGTATTTTTTAATTAAGGTATGTGTATTTTTTAGACATTATGCTATTGCACAATGCAGGTATAGTGTAAACATAACTTACATGCACTTAGAAACCAAAAAAGTCACGTGACTAACTTTACTGTGATATTTGCTTTATTGTGTCAGTCTGGAATTAAACCCACAATATCTCCATGGTGTGCCTGTATCTGAAAATTATTCTACAGCAACTCTAAAGGATCGTTTATATTTATTTTGCTGATGTTCGTATTTTAACATATGATAATAAAAAGTTCAACCATGTAGAGTAGAAGAGGATGTCAACAAAAATGAAGTTTTTCTGGATTCTCTACTGAAGTAGCAGCAAGACCCTACAAAAATCAGTCGGCCGTCATCAATATTTCTCCCTGCTTGTTTTCAAGGATTGGACAATGTACTGTCTAGTCTATATTTGTCATCCTATATTAGTTAAATATATTCTGGGCTGTTGGTCATTACTTGTACACTTTTTGTCATAAAACATTTCACTAAGACCTTGATTGTTTACACAATCTAAGCCATTCAATTTATATATGACTGATACTTTGACTGGGGACACATAAGTAAAGGATGTAAAGTTAAGCCATGACAATTTAACGTTGATAGACCAGGGGATTTTTTTTTACAAGAGACTAGAGCTCTCTGAAGATAAACATCTCTAAATCAGGAACAAAGATCAGAGCGGTAGGCTGACCATTTCCCCAACAATGTCACAGTGATAGACGAACACCGAAGCTGGGAAACAATTCTGAAATAGTATTCAAAAGGTACTCCTCTGAGGAAGCAGCATCCATCTATAACAAAACTCCCATAATACTGCAAATATCAAAAGATCTTTAGATTCTACAATCAGATCAATCTCTGTCTTCATTATACCTTGCCAAGACCTGAAGTTATCACAGATTTTACAAAAAGGAATGTTAGCACATTCTTGGAGTGACAATTCCTTTCTTGTCACTGCTGGAAATATAAAATAGATTGACTCTAATCCTGGTTCTTATGTTTAGTCTAACTTCATGCAATACTTCACTATTTCATTTATTTAAAAACCATGTATCTGGTGCCAACTATGAATTGATATTCTAAATGAGGAGAGAGATGAACAAATATTTTCATAAATGTAGAAAGCAAACCAATAGAAGTCCTAATAAAGAAAATACACAGAACTATGAAAACACATAATACTCTGGGGGCCAAGGAAGTGCTTCTTGAGTTGGTATGCTCAAAATGAGAATGGAAAGATAGATATGTCAGAGTGACCTACACTGGAAATTGGAAGCATAGAAAGCAAAGCATAAAATGATTTTAAATTAAATGAAATTGGATTATCCAGCAGAGGCTGATCATGCAAAGCCTGATAAGCCACTTCAGGTATTTCCATCTTTGTGCTAAAAGCAATGGGAGGACACTACTGCATCAGATTCGTGTTTTACCAAGATCACTCTGGTCTGGGGGACACCCAGGGCAGAGGGGGACAACACTTGAATGGATGTAGGAAAACCACATGGGAACCCATTGCCTTCACCCCAACAGTTTTTCTGAATTTTCAAGTCAACTCAATTTAATTATTCAATGGAAAACAAAGAACTTATTTTAAAAAAAAATCAAATTTCACATGCTATGGATTTTCCTGATGTTTATAGGCAGCCTCACATAACAGATATGACTTCCATTAAAAAAAATGACGTTGGCATTTCCAGATATATTAAATGCCATATGTAATTTGGGGTACACCTACAGTCTCGTGGGTGGGCATAACTTAGGTCAAAGAAAGTAAGTCTTCTGTTCCACCTCTTCTGGCCCCTTCTACTCACTTCCAAGTAATAAAAATGATTATGTGCCACTAGTTTCTGTCTTCCTTTCCCTTAACTTTGAAAGCCTCCTATGAACTAAGCATCTGGAATTTGTCATAACATGATGCATGTCACATATGTGAGAGTAAACCCTTAACAACCTTTGAACAGGAACTTCTATCTCCATTGGCAAATTCTCCATTTCATGAACATGTTATCTATTTCCAAATGAAGTCTTGTAGAAATTATTGGCTGGCATCTATCCTGTTCACATTTCTGTGGAATTACCTAAATTTTAAATTTTTGAAAAGATGCACAAACTTTCTATAATTGTGAGGTTTGATGGCATCAACAATGTTACAATGTCAGATCCTAAATATTTGTGTGAAAATTAAACATTAAATTCTAGTTTCTAAGATTTATTTTTCCCTGCTAGTATTGCACAAAACCACTATTAATATGCTGTGAAATGAGACATCTACATCATCACTAGGAAAAGCCTTTGCGTGGTAATCCTTCTGAATCCTTTCGTGTAATAGCTGAACATTTGCTGTACAAAACCAATGAAATTCACACATGCAGCTATGGAGTAGCGGAGTGATTATTACAGCATTTTTTCCCTAAAGTACCTGAGGCTTTAGATGATTAGAGAATAGTCTTATGTTTTAAACTTCCTGCCAACAATGTGGCTTTAGTTGCACTGAATTAAGGACCAATTGTAGTATAATGTATGTTGACAGTTTAATAACATGGGTTACTATCCTTGGTGTACTTTATGATGTAATACGTCCTCATATGTCTCTCCAGAGAATTGTGCTATGATTTTCAAGGCACAGAAAATTCAATAAACTAAAACAGT